>CM053767.1:53978315-54006618 GCA_028658305.1 Pachyuromys duprasi | reverse complement strand
GAAGGAGTTCTCTGGTTGAAGTTTTGGGGTCACTCATGTATATTATCATATCGTCTGCAAATAGTGATACTTTGACTTCTTCCTTTCCAATTTGTATCCCCTTGATCTCCTTTAGTTGCCTTATTGCTCTAGCTAGGACTTCAAGTACTATGTTGAAGAGATATGGCGACAATGGGCAGCCTTGCCTAGTCCCTGATTTCAGTGGGATTCATTTTAGTTTCTCTCCATTGAGTTTGATGTTAGCTATAGGCTTGCTGTATGTTGCCTTTACTATGTTTAGGTATGTGCCTTGTATCCTTAGTCTCTCCAGGACTTTAAACATGAATGGGTGTTGGATTTTGTCAAATGCTTTTTCGGCATCTACGGAGATGATCATGTGGATTTTCTCCTTCAGTTTGTTTATATGGTGGACCACATTGATGGATTTGCGTATATTGAACCACCCTTGCATGCCTGGGATGAAGCCTAATTGGTCATGGTGGATGATATCTTTTATGTGCTCTGGTCAAGACGGTCCCCGGATCCTCTCAGTCTGTGGTGGTTCCGGCAATCGGTGCACGCCCGCCGCACGCCCGCCGCACACCTGTGTGTTGAGGCAGAACTCGGGTTCCTCCCAGACCCGCCGGCGGACTTACACACTGACTGAATTTTACTGACTGAATTTTTGCTGGCGGAAGCGTTCGGTGTGCGTCCGCAGTGTGCAGACTGGTCAAAATGGTCCCCCAACCCTCTCAGTCTGGGGTGGTTCTGGTGATCGGTGCGATCCTGCAGCACACCCGTGGGTTGAAGCAGAACCCGGGTGTAGTGTGCGCTGGCAAGGTGCAGTTCAGTGAAAACGGCACCTGGTTCCTCCTGAGACTGCCCTCAAGACTGTGTGATCCAGTCTACAATGGCGGGTGCGGGCGCCCAGCGCAGCTGCTCGTTCAGATCAGAGCTGTGTGCAGCTGGTCACTGGGAAATTTCTCCAGGTAATAACTGGGTGTCCCTAGGGTTTTCCCACTTGATTTTCTCACTGTAGGAGTTCCGCTCACCTGGTAATCAAAAATGCTGGCGTTTTAGGTCCCAGAGTTCAGTCTCCTGGTCGCTGCGTTGTTTCTGCTCTCCTATTCCTCAGACACAGTGTTCTCTCGTGGCAGCCATCTTGGATTCTCTCTATATTTCATATTTTATTGTCTATTTTCAACCACAAATATTTAGTAGCTACAGACATTTTGCCTGGAATTTCTCCATAAAGATAAAATTATGTTTTATTTTAAATGTGCTATTTGAAGGCTTTCATACTTTTGACAATTCTAAAACCTGAAATTTTTATTTTCTTTAATTTTAATAATAGTTCTCACTTGCTATATATGTGTGTGCATTTTTAATTAACTCCATTTTGAAGTCTTTGTGGGTGCTACTGCATAGAACCATGTGGCCCCTTGTGGCTATTGTGGACTCTGCCTCAGCCATGAAGACCCTTTACATCAATCCAGAACAGACACCAAGTCTTCTTTGGAATCTGGAAGTTGATAGACACCTTATGGTGTCAGAGGATGTGTAGAAGCCGGCTGACAAGTTGCTTTAGCATCCTTCCTCTGAAATGATTTGGAGACATTTGAGGAATGTAGCTTAATGCTGCCTTTAGGTTGAGTTCAGGGCAACAGATGCAGTAAGTAAGATGTGTGCACAGCTGCAGTGCTGCTTAAAGTAGCCTGTGTCGAAGAATGGCAGGAAAGGACAGGAGTGAGCCCTCTAGAGGCCAGTGAACTCTGTAACCAACCTATTCAAAATGTTATTAAAAAAAAACAAACCCTCAGAGAAGTGCTTTAAGGTCACACATACAGTAAACCATATAGACATAAAGTGAAAGCCAGGAAAGAGACTAAAGATCTTGACAAAGTTCTGTTGCAATGAACTGTGTGATCACAGAGTGTAACCCTGAGTAAAGCCTTCCAGCAGCTTCCCCACCCTTGCCATCCATCTTGAGAATCAGTGAGGTGCAGGATGATTGACAGGAGTCTGTGCCCTGGGCCTGGCAAGACCTACATTTATAAAATGATGCATCACAGGGAGAGCAAAATTGCTAACTTAATGCATGTTTGACCTGCCCTTTCCATGGAAGCTAATGAAATAGCTCAGTATTTACCAACCAAAGAATTAGTTTGTGATAAGCTAATTATTTCCAACAAGAATTGATGCTAATCCTACAGACATATTATAAAGCACACATGTGGACTAGCTGCAGAGACTGGCTGGAGCCAGCTATTACCTGTAGAGGACACACACACATGCACACGTGTGTGTACAAAGTACTCACACTCAGCTCTAGTGGCTGGCATATTTTTATCATACTATTTAATGTCTTAGTTTGTGTGTAGATTTTCCGTTGCCTTAAAAGAAAAAAAGAATGTCAAAGGTTGTTGCAGATGGTTGCTTAAAAGCGGGATTTAAGCGCCTTGAGTCTGGAGTGGCTTTGTAAATGGTGGCTGGAGCACACGTTTGTCTGAGGTGGGGAGAAGGCTTGTGTGGACATCAGAATAAGTCTTGCCCAGCTATGTTGCCTTTGCTATTGCTCTCCTGGTGTTCCATCCACATGAACCTTATTTGTTCTGCAGACTTGGAATAAATGAACCAATTTTTCAAGAAGTGTCTATTATTAGATCCCAAAATCTTCCCCAAGCCCCTTATTCTAAAACAAAATATATTATTTTATATTCTGTATTGTGTGTCTATATTTAATGCACATTAGATAAAATTGCCTCCATGTTTACTGATGTCAAAGGTGTGAAATTAGGCAGTGCCAAGTCAGATAGCATGATGGTTAGAAACACCCTAGAGGGAATCACATTCTGTGTTGGTTGGAATGGGAGTTTGCCACTTGGCTATCAGACTCATCTAATGAGCACTAGGAGGAACAGGTAAGTGCAGCTCTATGGAGGAGAATCTAAAACTGCAATCCACCACAGAATCAGCTTAATATTATTCCTTCTTTTGCCTTTTTCCTGTCTTTAGCCCTTGGACTAATATCTCAAGGATACACCTGAGATTTCCATCTAAAATGTTAGTGTAAAGGCAAAAATAGAAACTGAAATGGTGAAACTAGCAAGAAACAAGGCCCAGGTACCGGGATAAAGGCCCTGCTAGTCTTGAACAAGCATCGCTCTCCAAGCATGTCAGTTTGCTTCTTGATGCTGTCATAAAACGCCCTGACCGAAGCAGCTTAAGGAAGAAAGAGTTGCTTTGGGCTTCATAGTTCCAGAGGGAGAAGACTCTAGGGAAACGGAAAGGCAGCAAGAAGTAAGAGCAGGAAGCAGAGAGACCACATTTTCAACCAAACACGTGAAGCAGATGTAGGGAGCTGGAAACGGGGCGAAACTATGATCTCTCAAAGCTCTCCCTTACTGATGTTTCTTCCTAAACCTCCCAACAGCGCCACCAGCTGAGGAGCAAATGTTCAAATGCATGAGCCTCTGAGGTGCATTTCCCTTTGAAACCGCCACAGCAGACAATGAGTCTAAGCCGTGTTGTTGGCTGGGTGGGAGTGCAGTGTTCTAATTACAAGGTGATTTGGGTTTGGTGGAGTATTTTTTTTCAAAATCTTTTCTAAAAGCATCATTAGTTATAGTTTTTTTAAATCATGGTTTGTCTCCACGCATAACATTGTAGGATTTATTTGTGATTATAATTGATACTAAGTGAAATCTGTAAAAAGAATTTTTTGATCTTTATTTTTAATTGTGTGTGTGCACGCGCGCTCTCACGTGCTTGAGAGAATGTTTGTGCATGGGACTGCAGTGCCAAAGGAGGCCAGACGATGGCGCATAATCTCCTGGAGTGAGGTAGGATGTGAGCTGCCCAGAGTGCCTTCTGGGAACCAAATTCAAGTCTTGAGCTAGAGCAGTTTTCACTCTCAACATCTGATCCATTTCGTCTCTCCAGCCCCTAAATGAAATAATTTTAAAATGTTACTACAGTTGCTGCAAGAACAAAATCACGATGAAAAACCACTGACATCAAGAACAAAACCCTGCGCTCTCCCTCACCGAGGTAAAAACCCTCATAGCTAAGATTAGAGATGCTTAGAGGAAAATCCGAAGTGACAGTCGCCCCAGGCTCTCCACTCAGGAAGAACCTCGTCCTGCCCCACGGCTTCTGTCTCGTTAGCCACAACACCCTTTCTTCTCAATGCTGGGCCCCCTCCCAGCTAAGCACCCTGTGCTTCCTGTGCCCTTACATGTTTAGCTTTTTCTCATCTCTTGAGACTCAGTATAATGTTCTGCTCTCTAAGACACCTTTTCTGGAACTCATAAGAGAGCTCAGTTGGCAAGGGAATTGTTTTGCAAACACAGGAATGCAAGTCTGAGTCCCCTGTTGAAAGAGAGGGAGGGAGGGAGGGAGGAAGAAGGAAGAAATAAAGAAAAAAAAGAAAAGAGAGAGAAAGTTAATAAGTAAACGCCTGTTGTTGCCTGCTCTATTCTTAAATCCACAATGGGGCCAGTCCCAGATTAGTTTACTGAGGAGACCCAGGTCTCCTGAGACATGATCCAGTTTAACTTGGATGGAGAAAGGAGTGTGAAAATGTGAAGGAGCTTTGCGTTTTAGCGAGTCACATGAGATACAATCCCTGATGCCGTCACTTTTGGAGCAGCAATGATAAGATCTCCTGTGAGGCTGCTGAGAGGAAAGTAAATGATTTATAAACAGAAGCACAGCCCTCTACAAAAAAAGCCACCCTAAGCAAATCGGCCTCTGCATCCCCAGGATCCTTATCCATAAAATTAAAGCAATTAAATCAATAGTATTATACTCTAGTTGGACAAAATTTAACTGTCTGGTGTTTATGAGGAATCAGAATGCTTCCCCTTGTTGGTGATACCTCATTTTCCTATATTCTTAGCTAATGAATTCCTCTGGTTAATTTGTATGTTGATTATAAACTATACAGGCATTAATGAGAGTCAAGGCCTTCAATATGTAGGAGGAAAGGCTGAATGCTTCCTAAAACATATGTAAAGATGTAAGTGTGTAAGGTCACCCACCCTACCACAACTGAGAAGGTGTTAGGAACACCGGCCAGCTCTGCCAGCAGACACTTGATCATGGGCATATCCTGCACCCTCAGACAGGACCAAACCACGGCATCACCACCTGGGCATTGCAAGGCCAACAGCCCTAAGCTATCTTTATAGAATTTGTCTTCACAGATATTCCCAAGGATCTCCTAAAGGTGCCTGGTAGTTCTGGGATCAGCTCTATTTGCTCTTATTCAAGCCAGGGCTTTCCAGGGCTTCCACCTCCATAGTCAAGGCAACCACCAAATCTGCAGCCACCAAAAGCTCTAGAAAAGTAACTGTTAAGCTGCCCAAGCCGGGTCCAGGAATGACAAATGTCATTTTCTTGCCACATCTGGCCTAGAGAGCCTTCTATAAGTCCTCTGTTTCCAACTGTCAGGTTGGTCACACCCATTCCTTATCTTCTTAAAGGTCCAGGGGTAGCATGTAGGCAAATGCTTCCTGGGTGAATCCAGGGTGGGACTCACATACATTTGGAACCTAACATGTTCTTTGGCCATAGAGAGGCCCAAGGCTTTGTGTTCAAAGATCACCTCTCACACTTCTTTCTGTTACTAGAATGAGGATGAGAAGGAAAGCGTCATGTGATGGACTTGTGGGTGTCTCTAGATGTACAAGGAGGCTTGCCCCGCACTGCAAACTACTCCTTTTCAAAGCTGTCGAAGCAGCCTTTATCCTTCCGCCCAGTCTCTCATTCTTCCTCTCCCCAACCCCTCGCTTGACCCCTCGCCTCCTGTGCCTTCGTTGCCCTCACTTGGACTCACAGGAGGACCCTGTGACTGCAGCAGCGCAGAACAGCACGCCCACAGTTTGTATCTCTGAGCCCTGAGCTGGAGCCCCCCTTCAGCCACTTGCCAGAGCACATTATCACAGACCTTGGAATGCGTAAGTTCTAGACCAGTAGTCGCCAACCCTCCCAATGCTATGACTTTAATACAGTTCTTCATGTGCGATGACTCCAAACATGAAGTTATTTTATTGCTAATCATAACTATAGTTTGGCTGCTGTTGTGAATCATAATGTAAATATCTGATATACAGATGGTCTTAGATGACCCATGTGAAAGGGTCACTCAACAAGCAGGTTGAAGACTGTTGTCTCATACAAAAGAGAGAAGTAAGAAATAATGGCTAGAAATTATCACAAGAAGAGGATACTGGTTTTTCTTTACACTATGAAAAACTGCATTGAAAATATGCTTCCAAAAGCCAGCCATGACAATGAACATTTTTTATTAAGTGTGGTAAACATGACTTGCTGTAGAATATGGTTCCGGATGAGAACTTGTGGATAGCCTGCAAAGAAAACAGTAACCCGGGAAAGCCAAAAGAAGGCAGACAAAAGAGGGAAGGGCAGACCAGGCTCATGTGGGCAAAATAAGAGGTGAATGTTAGGGGTGTGGCGAGATTAGGGAGTGAGAGCTAATCAGAAGCCATCTCGATGAAGCGCCTGTGACAACTAGCATTCTAGAAAAGATCCGCGGGTGTAGCAAAGGCTGGCCTCACAATGCTGGTCCTCCCGCCTCGCCTTCACCAGTGCTGGGATTCCAGGAATGCCTCACCTGGCTTGGCTTTCTCCCTGTTCTTGGCACGGCTTCCCTCCTTCTATTGCCTTGGGTTCTGTTTTTCCAGCATTTTCTGTTTGGCATAGTATTGCCAAGGTTCACACATGTTGAATACCTCATCATCATCCTATTTTATTTGGCAAATGTTTCGCTGGATGAATATATCATATGAGTTTATCCATTCTTCCGTTGAACTTCAGAAGAACTTATCGTTTTGTACTCATTAGAAATCGGGCTACAAGTTTTTGTGTGACCAAAAGTTTGGAGTTGGATATTGTTTGATCAATTTTGTAAAAACAATTGGAAGTCTTGAAAGATAAATAAGACAATTCAACAATAGCCATAGAAGATTATGATAGCAACTATGAATGGTGCGTAGTAAAGCTAGAAATGGTAACAGAAGAATTAAGGGATCTCCATGATGCAAGCAGCTACGCACAGAATGTTCTAATGCACATGATTCCAGGCTCACTGGAAACATTCTCTAAGTTAGGTCATATGTTAAATAATTATTAAAGCCTCAATAAATTTTAGAAGATTGAAGCCACAAAGAATATTCTTCAACTCCAATGAATTGAAATCAGACCGCAATGGTGGGATCTACCGAATTAATAAATATGTGGAAACGAAATGACACACTTAGATAACTAGCAGGTCAAATTGAAAAGTAGAAAGCCCTAAAACATACCATACCAAGTGTAGAGACTTTGATTAACACTACAATATTCCACTTTACAAAACAGGAAAAGGCAAGCAGACTGGATTATTAGCATGGACTATAGTTTTAAAACAAGTTGACAGTAAGAAAAGGTTGGTGGGATGTACAGTGACAGAGAACTTGATTTTGATGTCAGACATATTGGAATTGGTGCAGTGTTTTTTTTTTTTTTAAATGCAAGTCCCTCAAAGCATTAGGCACAATTAACCCATCACCTAACAGTTCCATATAGACTACAAAGAAAACTGAAAACTTGTCCACGAGCTGGAAAGATGGCTCCGCAGTTACAAGTGCTTCCTGCTCCTGCAGACAGCCTGAATTCCAGAACCCATCTCCGGTGGCTCACAACTGCTTATAACCTCAGCCTACACGGACCTGATACCCTCTTCTTATGCCCTTCATGGACATCTGTACACGTGCCCCATAGTCTTACAAGACACATACATATAAAAATAAATTTTAAAATGTTTCCATAAAAACTTGTAGAAGTGTTGATAGCAAGGTATCTAAACAATTGAAAAGCCTAAGGTCTGGTCAATTGAAGAATGGATAATAATTATATGATATATTCATACACAGAAACACTTGTCAATAAAAATGGGACAATGAAAAACTGTACATGTGTGAAACTTCACAATTTTATGCTAAATAGAATGTTTTACACAAAACTGTCTTATGTTATCACACTTATAAGTTATAATCTAAAGCAGTAAGCTCATATGAAATATTTATCAACATTTGCAAGATGCGAGTGGAAGAAATTCTATAAAGTGATTGGCAATGGGTACAGGATTCCTTTGGGAAATGATTAAATGTTTTATAATTAAATAGTGGTAGTGATTGGAAAAAATGTGTAAGCACACTAAAACACACTCCAAAGGCTACAATAAGAAAGGTGCACTATGATTCTCATCTGCTCGCTGCTCCTGTGGGAGAACATTGATCAAAATCAACGTGAGGTGGAGAGGCCTTATTTGCCCTGGAGGTCCCAGTCCATCCGCAAAGGAAGCCAGATCAGGAGCTCAGGTGGGGCCTGAGAGGCGCAAACAGGAGCAAAAGTCAGAGAGGAATGCTGTCTATAAGCTTCTCCTCCTGCCCTGCTTAGCTACCATTTTTACACAGCTTAATCCCACTGAACTAGAGACTGCATTGCCTGCAGTGAGTTGGTGACCTTCCTGCGTCAATTAGCAAGTAAGAGAACGTATCACAAACGTGGCCAGTGTGATCTGCCAGTTCCTCACCTCACCTGAGAGTTCTGACCAAGAGACACTGTCAGTTGACAGCTAAAGTGGACTGACGATTGTAATTTTAAAACTAACAAGGCAAGCTTGCCTTGATTATTTCAGCTACTCATGGCTGGTGATATCATGGGCCCTAGAAAAGAGCCACAACTACAACTTTCCTAACTAGTCTAATTTTTCTAACTGCTTCCTGATACCCATACAAAAATGTCAAACTTACTCCTCACTACTGAGGCTTCTTTTTGCAGCAAACACCAGTACAAAAATCCACAACTGAAAAAAAAAATCCACAAGTGGCCAAAATGCAGAGAGTAGTAGACTGTGAGGTTCCCATCTCCAACTGATACATTTACAATGCGACTTCTACACCTAAGTCTCAGAGAGCATTCTGAAATAGAAGGCAGAAAGATCATAAGAGCTATAGGACCAGGAAGATTGCTGTGAGATAGTGTCTTCTATATATGTCAAGAAAGTTGCACTCAAAAATCTCAACAGTATGGTTGCCTAACGAGGTCGGCACAAAGACAACACCGTTTGACTTACCAACATGGATGGGGAAATCTCATACACAGCTACAGACAATTACCACCAAGATATGGGATAAACCTCTTTAGAAATAACCCCCCATAGGTTATTCAATCCCAAATGCCCAGCTCTAAACACATATAGATATAAATAAACTTAGTGGGTTATGTAAATCTGTGTGTATTAATACCTGCATGCATTTAAACACACATGCATACATGTATGTAAAATACATATATTTTGTACATAGATGTACATGTTATGTGGCAGACATTTCATCTTTACTCACAAGAGAACAAGAGCCCATGACAGACCAAAGTAACAATTACACCAATGTCCAGTTTAGTGAAGTAATTCTATTTTTTACTTTGGTTTTCTAATGGGAACATGGGTGATTCCTAACAGTATGGGTGAGTGGTAATTTACACAGAGCAGGGATAACTCAAAAGCAGCTACATCACCAAAAAGCCTTTCTCAACATGGGTGATGACTCCAGAAAACTGCAGACTCAGGGCTCTGTCAGCAGCCGCCAGGTGGCGCCACAGCTTCTTTCCACAGCTTGGTGGGTCAGAGTTTCCATCCTCACAACGGCTTGTTCCCTTTTATACTATTAAGATTCTTAATAGTATAAAGAGTCAAGAGTCTTCTAACTTTTTAGTTCTCTGGCAACTGTGACCTTCTGTTTACCTGATGGGGCTCCAAGCCTCCATTCTCTCCTGGAGCAATTGCTTTAATTTGGAGTGAATTTGGGGATTGAGAAGAATATGCCATACAGTAATATATAGCAGTAATAATGAAGTGGTTAATGTTCTGAGAGGGCGTGGGGCCACCTAGAAGGAGCTGGGCAGGAAGGCGGGGGTGGGATTATGCAAATACAGCACCCATGTATGAAAGTCTCAACGAGGAAAATTAAAACTACAAGGAAGAAAAATTGTAGAACCATTAAAGATGCTAAGTAGCCAAAGCAATCTTGAACAAAGATAATATTACCTCATGACTTAAAAAAATAAATAAATAAAAAGCTAGCCAGGAACAGTGGTATATGCCTATATTTTCAGCTCTATGGAGACAGAGGCAGAAGAATCAAGAGTTTAAGGCCAGTGTAAGCTACATTAGTCAGTTCAAAGGCCATCAGAATATGTATATGAGACTCTGCCTCAAATAACCAAATGTGAAAGTGTGTGTGTGTGCTTGTCTATGTTTGCATACAAAAAAATCTATAATAACACAATGGAACTGGTTTAAGAAAAAAATCAACAATCTTTCATAGACCAATGAAAGAAAATCAAAAATACCGGAAATTAACTCACCAATTTGATGCCAGCTGATTTTCAACAAAGGTACAGGAAAGGGATAATATTTCCAATAAATAGTTCTGAAAAAAGTATGATGTCCACATGTAGAAGATGCAATCAATCCATATACAAAAATTGCTCCAAAATGAATTAGAGACTTCCACAAAACCAAGAGGAAAAAACCCTACCTGAAGAAAAGACTAGAAAACATTCGTATTTATCTATGATTTCTTTTGAAATGAGACCAAATACAACAAGCATAACAAAAAAAATCGACAAATCAGGCTGGGTCCCACAATAACGTTTCTGTATGCAGAAAATATATCTTCAAAAAAGTAGAGAGACAAAATATTGAATGAAAGAAATGCTGCAAACTATATATCATATAGAGGGAGACTCAGTATCCAGGAGGATGTGAAGAACTCAGGCCCCAGAACAGCAGAAGCAAAAACCTCAAATAAAAAGTGAGCAAAACCTTACAGAAGCCTAGGAAGAAACACAAATAATGAAGTATGTGAAGAAATATCAACATCATCATCATCATCATCATCAGAGGCATAAAACCGAAACCCTGTGAGTTATCCCTTCATATTCACTAATGACAGAGGTGCTGCCAAAGATGCACGGAATGTAACTTGATGCAGACTTGGAACACTTCATAAAAGTTCCCTAAAATATTAAAAATATGGCTACCATATAATTTAGCCATTCTAATATTGCATGTATTTTCAGCAGAAACAAAACCTACTTCAAAGACAGACCCGCCCTCCCATTTCCATCGCAGAGTTCCGCATGATGACCACGGTTTGGATTCAGCCTTCACAACCCGTGCATCTGTCAATGGAGGAACAGGCAAAGAAACACACAGAGAAGAACAATTCCCAGTTATAAAAAGAAAGAGAGTTCAGGCATGGAGAGTGAGGCCTTTGTTCAAATATTGAAATGGAAGAAAAAAAATAAAATAAAAAATAAAGTTAAAAAATTGAGATGGTCAACTTGGGAGAGGTGAACTTGGAAAACATTATTCTAGGTGAAATGATACAGGCACAGAAAGACAAACTATTTCCTGATCTTGCTTACATGTAGAACTTTTTTTAAAAACTAGAACTTATAAGGGCAGAAAGTAGAATGGTGAGTGCCTGGGTAGCATTGGCTGGGAAATAGGAAATGTTGATCAAAACCCACAAAGTTTCCATTGTGCAGAATGAACACACCAGTGACGTCCCCATGACTGTGACAGAATGCCTGATGGAAGTAGTTTCAGCCCAGAAGGAAAGGCATGGCAGAGGTTGTGATGGTAGGAGGCTGAAGGAATAAGGCCAACCTTGACCATCAAGAAGAGGAGAGCTCAAAACAGCAGCAGGAGCAAGTGGAGTCACCAAGCCCCACCTCCACGAGCGGGGAAGGAAGTCTCCAGCCTCCCAGAGAGCACAACCAGCTGGTGAGCTAACTTCAGCACGGAGAGTGTGGGCAGGACCTCTCACAGTCTCACACACGCTCCAGCCACGGCAGTCAGCTTTCTGGAAATGCACTGTGGGGACCATAGTCAATAGCAATTTATTAGATATTTGCATCTGCAAACAATAAATGTTCTCATCATGCACATGCACACACAAGTAAATATGTTAATTAGCTTGATTGTACCAATTGTTTCACAGTATTCCAAATAGGGAGACCTTACCTTCTGAACCTCAATTATATGCAACTTATTTGACAATTAGATCTTCATAAAGTTGAAAAGAAAATGAAATAACACAGAAAAATGGAACACAGAGGCAACCGCCCCCAGGGAGCCACAGGGACTCCATGCTGCTCAGTGGATAGTGACCTTGAGAACAGGCTACACAGAACTGGCCCAAACTAAAAAGCCAAAGAAAAAGACTTCTAAAAGCCTTCCAAAAGCAGGAGCAGTAATTCTGCACACTTAAGAAAAAAAACAAGAAAGTCATTTCCTGAAAACTTATGCTGCACAAAAATTTACACATTTTCATGCGAAGTCTATTATCTAACATAAAAATTGTGTCTGCACAAAAATTAAGGAGCTCTGAAAATTATGAAAATGGAAATAAGGGTAAATCCTGCACTGGTTATTTTTTCTGTAACAGCATTCTGGCTCAGAGCCCAAATACAGCTGCCCAAGAAAAGCAAACAGCAGCAGAGAGGAAGAAATTCAGGAGAACAGCCCTTGAGGTTCAGTTCCAAGCTGAGCCTAGAGCTTTGAGTGCAATTTTTCTCAGAGCCTAAGAGATAATTTTGTGTTGCAGGGCTGGGAAAATGAAGGATGTGTACTACTTCTTCTGTCTAATTAAATACAAAAGTCAAAGAGTGTGGAATGCATAGAACAGTGGAGAGAGCTCTGAAAATGTAATAAGAGCAATTGGATTATGGGAGAAGAACGGAATTAAAGTGCTATCGTGCTGGCATACCACCTGCACTCCTGACACCTAAATGCTGGCTAGCACTTGGATCAAGGCAGAAAGAACTTATGCAGCAGCCCAGGCTGGAAACAGGACTCGAAATGCCGAGAGAATGAACAGCTTCCTGCTAGCTTTTTCATCCCATTATTTGTTCTCTTCCACAGTCTGAAAGAAATACTGAGGTTGTGATAACAGCAGAAGCTGCGACAAAAGATGACTTGAAGGCAATCTCTAAGAAAGGAAACCTTCCAGCAAAGAAACCAGTGTCCTCTCCTCCTCTCACCCTCCTACCGCTTGACCCCAGATGTGGATGCAATTAGAGACGTTTGTGGAAAAGTAGGCTAAACACAGTCCCAGCTTTCTGGCTATAGAAGCCAAATAGAGCTGCCCCAGGAAATCAGAAAGTACCATATAGGGAGAATGTCAGAAAAACAACCCTGGAATTCTGTTTATAAATTCTCAGCTTGTCTGTGAACTGCACATCCATGAATCTTTTCATAATCAGCAAACAGAAGACCTGGAGAATGTGATGAGCAGTGAACCACTGGCCAGGTTCCAGTACACCGGAAATACATTAGAAACCCACCTGACATTGGAACCACAGATCAGGACGAGTGGACTAGAGCTTGTAACCCTAATCTAACCCTGTCAATTGGCTGTAACAACAAAAATATTCAAATGTTCACAAGGCTTATAAAAAGACCCAGTCTTATTCAAAAGGCCTAAAACAGGGGTTGGAGAGATGGCTCAGGGGTTAAGAGGACTCATTATCTTTGCAGAGGACCAGAGTTCAGTTACCAGCACCCACACCAGGTGGCTGACAACTGCCTATAACACAGCTCCAACACCCTCTTCTGGCTTCCTGGGCACCTGTGCTCTCGTGTGTGTGTGTGTGTGTGTTAATTAATTAAAATTAAAATAGATCTAGGAAAATCTTGAAAAGGAAGTCAGTGGGCACCAACATCAAGATGACACCAATTTGCATTATTGCTGAAGATGTGAAAGGTACTTTTTATACAGATAAAGAATAAAATGACAGTTTAAGAGCTAAAATGCATGAATAGCAAAAGTTCATTGAAAGAATAAAAGCAGAATTCTACCAGAAAGAAACAACCTGAACCGCGGTAAGAACAATGAGTTCACCTAAAGCTTCACAGTAAGTCTAGAAAGTTTGGTCACATGACTATTCCCTCTTCACAGGTAAAGAAATCAATGTTCAGAATATTGATGCAGGAAGAGCTTGGAGCTCATCAGCCACCGACACTGTCCAGAGTGACTGCACCATGTCCTTTCACTATTATTCTTTCCAGTGTGAAACTACCGTCACATAGCTGCCCTCACACACGGATGCAATACTCTTCAAAGACTGAATGGAGCTTCCCTCCAGACAGAGCTTATACATGGTTTTCGTGGCTCTTCTATCAGCACTTTTCATGGGTTAAAGTGGCCTATCCATTAGAATTCTGGTCAGAAAGGCCTATTTCCTGGCATAAAGATGTAACTTCTTGGCAGAGTGCTTGCCTAGATGCAGAAGCTCCATCAACCAGGCATGGTGGTGCATCCCTGAAATGCCAGCCCTTCAGAAATGGAGAGAAGGAAGATCAAGGGTAACCCCTAACACACTTTGAATTCCAGGCCAGCCTGGGATACAGGAGACATGTTTCCAAAAAATAAATTAATTAATTTAATTTTAAAAGGTTAAAAAAGGTAAAAAAAAAAAAGAAATATTTTGAGCATTGCAATGTCATTAATTAAGGCCACAACTTTTTCTGTTGCTTGGTTGGTTTGGTTTGGTCTTCGTTTTTTTTTTTTAAGAAAATATAGCTTAAAGCAAAACAGGAAGCACACACTCACACACAGTTATTTTCTTGCCTCTGATAACATAGTAGAACTTTTAGGTCACTAGGAAATCCATTCTTCTCTTACTTTATTTTTTGGAGGAACCAATAGTACCTCAAAATCAGTCATGTGACCTCCTGGGAGCACTCATAAATTTCAGTACTTAATTTCATTTGATTGACTGCAGAACTGTCAAACAATATCCAGGGAGCCTCCTCCTTCTCCTGAGACCCTGTTGCAGACATGGACCTGAGCATGTGCATGGGAGAGTCACATATCAAACTTGCCAGGTTCCTGTGTCCCAAGACAAGAAATTGCACTGGTAACACATAATTAGAAATAGAAACAGAGACAGTTAATTAAGAAAAAGGAAGTAATCCTGAGTGGGCTGTGACCAGGAAAAGGTCATCTCGCTATGCTGTTTGCCTGTAGCCCAAGCAGGAAAGGCTTTACATCCCTTCCAACTGGCTTCTTTTACATGTTTGTCTTGATGGTGCTCTCTCTAGCTTCTTCTTTCCCACCACAGCTAGCCAGAGCTCCAAGGTGAGGTCTGAGATCTACCCAATGCTGATGCCTTTGCCAGGGTCTGGGAAGATGTAGGGCTGTTGTTCTTGCTGCCTCCATGGTACTACCATAAAGCCAAAGGCTCACTCACAAGTCTCAAAGCACATCTGGGATGCGTTGTCACAGGTACAGGCTCAGACACTATCCTTAGAGCTTGGCCACAGTCCCTTTGGGTCACTCTTGTTTCTTTTCTCTTATCAGCACTTGTTTCCATTCTGCCACTCAAATCTTACAATTGTTTTCTTCCTGTTATGTCTGGAGCTCATCCACACACCCCAGAAGATCATAATCAGTCCCCTGGCAGGAAGCTTGTGCTTCAATTTCAAGCAATACTTATAAAGCGAAAAAGCCAAAATGGTTTCCCAGCAGAGAAGACAGCACCTGGCATGTTCAGAGGAAGAGATGTGGCAGGCTCTAGGAACAAGCTAACTCTTTGAATGCCCAAGTCTGTTGATGTAGACCTGAAAGCTTAACCGCTCGAGCTTCTAAGGCAGGGAAATCACAAGTCTAAGGCTGGCCTGGGCTGTACAGCAAGTTCATAGCCATCCCAGGGAAGTTAGCAAGACTATCTCAAAATGAGATACACTTTTTAAAAGGGTATGGGCTGTAGACAAAGCTCTCTGTAAAATCCCCAGTAAACACACACACACACACACACACGTGGGAGAGACTGAGAGATAGACAAACAGAGACAGGAAAAGAGGAGAGGAGAGGGGAGGAGAGGGAAGGAGAGTAGAGGAGAGGAGAGGAGAGGAGAGGAGAGGAGAGGAGAGGAGAGGACAGGCCCTGTTCCTTTTCAAAGCACTTGGTTACAGCTTATACCATTTCATCAAGAATTCCAGAGTGGAGCACCATCAAGATCCTAGTGTTTTTCCTTGACATTCTGGTCCCCTCCTGGGTCACACTCCTCATTTCAGTAATCATTTCTTCACTGGCAGGCACTGTCTTCCTTCCAAGGCTACTTCCACTGTACCTTGTTAAAAGCTCCCTGCCATGCAGCCAAAAGTTGGTGCACCCATGCTGCTTTATGCTTTCCTCTTTGAGGCAGGAGGGAAGACCCAACAAGATTTGTGTTCCAGTTTTGGACTCAAACACTCCAACAACAGTGAGGCTCATGGGTTCAGACTGAGGCTCTGATGTTTCTGATGGTGTCAAGTCTCTGAGCCACAGCCACCAGGATAACTGCCATTTTTTAAAGATGAACTGGAAGCCTTGTGATAGGTGTTATGGTCGGATCAGTTATTGGCAAACTTCTCTCAGCTCACTCACTGTGGTGATTTAGTACATTCTAGAGCATCTCTGAACACAGCAGACACACACCTGGCCTTCCCTCAGCTGACTACAGAACCCTGGATCTCCCACCTGCCTGCCTCACTACCAGAATCCTCCCAGTTGTCCGATTTGTAATGGTCGGACAGCAATCCCAGTCTTGGGTTGTATTCATATCAGATCTCCCTTTCTCGAAGTGGTACGTCAGCCTTAAGATCTCAAATAGACCCGGCTTCAATTTCACTTTCTCAAATGAATTGCTGTGATTTGAAATATATGTGTGTGTTTAGCTTCCTCTGCTCAATTACGTCTTCAATGCCTCTCCCTTCATGCTTCCCTGGGCCTATTACTCATCCTCCTACCTCTACCCTGGCAGCAGTCCTAAGAGCCCCACTCTCCTTTCAACCTCATTTCAGAATAGACCAAAGGCTCTAAAATACATTTCTTTGTATGCCCTGATATTTCCATCCTGGTTTAAACTTCCATACTATAGGCAAATCTACCTGCTATAAAAGGCCAGGTGCCAACCAGTGTGACCAGTTCATATCTTTCTATTTTACAAGAAGGAAATTAATGACTGGATGGGAAAGCATGATATTTAAGGGAAAGGGTTTAATGACTTTCCCAGTGATACATGGTCAACGGGATAAAATTTAGATTTGGACATATGTAGACAAGATCCCCATATTCCATAGTCCTACAGTAGTTTCTACTTAGCATCAGTTATGTGAGCAAACTGAAAATGTAAATAATAATGTCCAAAACCTGATGCATTCACTTCAGGTTCTAGAAGACCCTGTATAGCATTCTGATAGCACAGAGATGGTTCCTTAGTAAAGAACAGGTTATAGTTGATACTAAAAATAGGAAACAATGTGACAGGTTGTCCTTCTCACTATAACTGGAGAGCCCAATGTCTGGGGAGGCATCTCAGCTTGTATTGTGAGCTCCAGAAGGCCCACTGTCTCACTTCCTAGCTTTGTGAGTGCAGGGCTTGATTCCACTCAGCAGCCACATCTTTAGCTTAAAGCCCCCAGGCAGACATTAACTGCCTTGGGGGAACTCTCCAGCCTCCAATTCTCCAGGCTGGATCCCACCAGCCTCTAGCCATGCCCTATTGCTTCCATCCCGTGAGTGTCATAACTAGGTCTCTATAGGGAGCATGGTGATCCAGGCCTTTAATCCTAGCACCTGGGAAGCAGAGGCATCAGATCTCTGTGAGTTTGAGGTTAGATGAGTTTACAGAAGGTCTCCAAGCCAAACAAGGCTACTTAATGAGACCCTGTCTACTCTCCCCATAAAATAAATTATTATTAATAATGATAATGATGATGATGATAAATAAGTCTTCGTTGTCACCATGATCCTCTTCTCATTCTTTCCTTCTGCAAACACATCCTTCCATTCCTAGAAAACACACATTCCTCACAGTTGCTTCTGTGTTCCTTAAAACTGGCTGCCATTGTCACATTACCTTTCTTCTCAGTGGTTCACGTCAGTCACATTGTTGTTCAGATTGTGACACTTCTTTCCTCAACCTTTCATGTAGCTAGCCATCACTTCTTCCAGTGTTCTATGTGTCTAAAGACCAACCAAGAGTAGCCATCCCACTGAACTTGCCTTCCTTGAAATATCCGAGTAAAAACTGGGTGAGAATTCCATCCTATCACCATGCAGTGGACATACCTACCTGCACTTGATACCCATGGGTCCTGTTTGCCTCTAAGGATGTACAAAACAACTCTCAGGGCCACCCGCCAGCCAGTTTTTCCTCTTACACACCCACAAGAACTTAGTGCATGCTTCTCTCCACCACGCCAGTGTCTCTCTCTTCTATGCACAGCAGATTATAGGACTTTTTTTTAATTTGAAAAAGATGCTCCTGAGTTATCCAAAGTCATGGCCTCGATACATTATTTTCTTTAACAAATTATCACTTCTGAAACTACTGTACTCCGTGTTCTTGAACTATTGCAACATGGTCTTTCCTTCTCTTAGCTTGTACTTCCTTGAGGAAGGCATTATGTCGCAAGCCTGTAAGCCCAGCACCTTTGATACTGAAGTCAGAAAATACTTTCATAGCATTTTAAAAGATACCCAAGCTCAGAAAGACCCAGGAAGCAAACAAGGAGCCTGTTCACTGCCAATGGGCTTTGTAGGCATGTGGCTACTCTGTCTTTCCTCCCTGGATTCTGGGATGGACCTATATGGTTTGCTGGACAGAATACAGAGGAATTGACTACCTTTGGATCTAGAGAGCTAACTTCAAAAGTTCTCGCAGCTAGCTCTTGAAGCACTGAGGCAGCATGTTGGAGAGACCGTTGTTTTGGAAGTGGGACAGAAGCCCTGAGACTGCAAGAACAAAACATGAGCTGTTTATTAGGCCAACTCACATCCATCCATGGCATCGAGCTGCAGGCCTCAATGCCCTGCAGAGATGCCCTGTGCAGCAGAAGTCTGATGATTTCCCACTGGGCTGTGGCCAAAGTGCAGAGTCATTAGGAAAGTGGTTGACTGCTATCTTCAACCACTGCACTCTGAGGTCGCTCAAAAAACAAAAGCAGGAGAAAATTACTGTGACCAGTATGTAAAGTAACTACTAAAACAAACAGAAGCAATAAAAAGCCTTCAAAGCTGAAATTCGACTACTTGGCATCTATCCCAGCAAAATTAAAGCATCAGAACATAAAATATTAGAGTATATATAAAAATAGTCATCATTGATTTTTGCAGAAAAGGAAGCTAGAGGCTTCTAGAGAATCTTCCCTAGAGAATATTGAATATAGTATGGTGCAGCACGCAGTAGAGGTTCAAGTAATATCAGATGTCTGGGAAGGATTTCACAAGTGATTCAGAAAAGAAGATGCGGAGAAATATGTAAAACATGATCTTTTTTTTTTTTTGTAAAGCAAAGAATGAAGGAAAAGGTCATCACACACATCTGCATGTCATATTTCATTAAATCTCTGGCTGTAAGACATATGGCAGTTTCAGAGCTGTTAAAATGGGAAAATAATTACATCTCAGATTTGATGTACTACACCATGTGTGCATGTCTTACAGATTGAAAAGAGAGAGCACACTAACACACTGATACAACTTGGAGGGCAGTGTATTTAGAGTATTGGATGAAAGCAAAGAGAGGGAAAAGACCAAACTTAATGCAGTGTTATATTTCTATACAATGCAGACATTTGAAAAGGAATTAGACTCAACCAGAGATCTGTGTCACAGATTAACTTGAAGGAACACTTCTGGGGGGGTGCTGTTAAATCGAGTTAGGGCGATGGCTCGGTGGATATGAGCGCTTGCTGAACAAAGATGAAGATCTGAGTTCAGATGTCCATCACCCACATAGGAAGCTGGCATGTGTCTGTAATCCCAAGCAAGCAGAGCCCAGGGCCTTGCTGGCTAGCCAGTGCAGCCAATCAGTGAGCTCCCGGTCATGAGAGACTTTGTCTCAAGGGAATAAAGCTGAGAGCAATACGTGAAGACACTTCATGTTCTCCACTGGCTTCTCTCCAGAAGAGTGCATGCCTCTGCGTGCACGCATACATGTGTACACACACACACACACACACACACACACACACACTTTTAAAAAAATGGTCAAATGATAATTGAACTATACTTTCAATCTATTTGGGCAAAAACCCAAATACACAAAACACTTACATGGGCTCATGTCTTTATGATCATGGAAAAGATCGTAAGAAAAATACACTTGGGCATGGTTACTCATACATTATCCTAACTATTTTATGACTCAAAAGTCAGAAGGAGATTAAAATTGACAATACTTGAGAAAAGTAAATATATCATGTTATCTCAAAACTGAAATCCCCTAGTCAATAACGTCATCACTATCATCGTCATCATCAATTCCACAATAAAGAACAAGTGAGCCTTTGATAATCCATGGCAAAGTTTAGCCAGGCAATCCACCTGATTTATCTCATATCTTACTCAGTTCAAACATTAAAGAGTAATTGCCCATATAAAAATTAAAGGCTTTACTCTGATCTGAGCATTGAAGAAATTAGTACTGGGAACAGTAAGAGACCAAAATATAACTAAGTCAGCCCAACTAAACTTCTCCCCTCCATCATGGGAGTCAACAGAACGGGCTGACTCTCCTCTGTGTGACCTCCAGCTATCTGTCCTATAACGTCACGCTTTTCCCAAGGTTCAGATGGTTCATTAATAAAGGAGGAAATGGCAGCCATGGCTATTTCAGACATCCATCTTATGCCTAAATGAGAAGATTTTAAAACATTCAGTTGTTGTGAAAGCACCAGGTGTATTTCAGAAGTTATGTGGAGGACAGAGTAGGCAGGAGTGAGAGTCTGAGACGAAGGTTTTTATCCCAACCACTGTCTTCTGGGTAACTATGGTGACTCCAGGTCACATTTTCTGATGTTTTGTCATAAAATAAGAGAATAGGTCTCATTACTTTTTCTAGTACTTTATTTTTAATACAGAAAATAAATTCTCAAACCTGTGAGCTTTTACAAGTCTCATAACTTTATTAATCTTTATTTCTTTTAGGAAAAGAAAAATCCTTTAATCATCTACATAAGCTGGATGTTATTTTAGCTGAATGTGCTTCACACCTATAAAAACACAGAAAGTATATTTTGTACTAAATGATAATGAAAAAGTATTTCAAGGTCCAGATAACAAATGAAGATAAATGTGTCTATAATTCTCTTTCCATAAAAGCACACAATCTTCATTTATCTTCTGGGATGACATCTATTCCTTTAAAAATATTTCCTTTATTAGATGCATTTTAGTGTCTGACTGCGCCTCTCCATGAGTCTTACATCTATTATAAACTGTCGAGCCCCCAAATCTCTCAGCTGAGACTCTGTTCTGCTGAGCTCCTGCCTTCCTGCCACTGATGGATGGGTCTCCTTCTAATGGAGCTGCCAAAGGAGCAAAAGGCACAAATTGTACTTTGCCCCTATTATGACTATGGTCCAATAGAATTCTTGTCGAATACCATAATTCACATCTGCCTCTGCTCACCGAAATGTATGATTTACTTTGTAATAGTGTGTTCCAAAATAAATATAAACAAAATGTAATTGTATTCATGCTAACTTCTGAGTTTCAGGTTTTGTTTTGTTACTCACTGTGCAACTTTTTTTGTGTGTGACAATGGTTTCAATCCATCATATCACTCATCTATTCCAAAACAACACAATGGTCTGATAAGACAGCTCTTTGATAATTGACAGTTGACACATTGACTTGACTATACCATAGAGTATCCAGATATCATATCAGCACAATTCCATGTACATTGGATGAGCTGAGAATTTGAGCTGGTGATCTCGGCAGGGATGCACTGTCCTTCATGATGTGGGTGAGCCTTATGCAACCAGCTGCGAACAACAAAAATGCCAAATGGGAGAAGACTTCATTTCTTGGAGCCATGTGGACTGCATATCTGGAGACTGGGTCTCCACCTCATTGATAGGCCAGTGGATTAGGACTACATACATGTATGGCCAACATGCTAGGTCCCCAGAAAGCTCACACAGTCTCAATGCTACTTAATTTCTAGAAACACAGGACAGAGGCTCCTTACTCATGGCATGATCCAGGAAGCAGAGAGCTCAGGTTGAAATAGAAAGCTGATACAACCCCCAAATCCTGACTCTAGTGACTGCCCTCCAGCAGCTAGGTGCCAGGTTCCTACGTTTCTGCAGACTCCTAAACAGGGCTACCAGCTGGAGTCTAGGTTCAAACACATGAGGATCATGGTGGGGGCATCTGACATTCAAATCATAGTAATGTCTTAGAAAGTGGCCATTTCTATACTTCCAGGCATAAAAGAAATACTTGGTAAATGTTTCTTTTTATTTTTTATTATTTTTTACAATTCATTCACTTTATATCCCAGCTGTAGACTCCTCTCTCATCTCTTCCCAGTCCCACCCTTCCTTCCTCTTCACCCCCATCTCCCTTCCCTAGTGCACTGAAAATGAGGAATCCTCTTCCCCTACTCTCTGACTCTGGCCTATCAAGTCTCATCATAACTACCTGGATCCTCTTTCTCTGTGGCCTTGTAAGTCTACCCTGCCAGGGGGAAGTGATCAAAGAGCAGGCAACAGAGGTCATGCCAGAGACTTCTCCTTTTCCCCTTATTGGGGGACTCACTTGAAGACGGAACTGACTATGGGCTACATCTGAGCAGCGGGGTCTAGGTCCTCTCCATGCTTGATCCTTCATTGATGCATCAGTCTCTGAAGGAGCCCCTGAGCCCAGATTTTTTGGCTTTGTTGGTCTCTTTGTGGAGCTCCTGTCCCTTCCAGATCCTTCTATCCCCTGCTTCTTCCATAAGACTCCCTGAACTCTGCCCAAAGTTTGGCATTCTCAGCATCTGCTTCGATCCCCTGCTAGATGGAGTCTTTCAGAAGATATCTATGGTAGGCTCCCATCCAGTTCCCACTCTTCAGTTGCTCCCAGTGTCTATCCTGTTTGCCTTCTGAATGAGAATTAAGCATCTTCCCTAGGGTCCTCCTTGTTTAGCTTCTTTAGGTCTGTAGATTTTAGTATGTTTATCCTATATTATATGGCTAATATCTGCTTAGAAGTGAGTATATTTCATTCATATCTTTCTGGTCCTGTGTTACCTCACTCAGGATGATCTTTTCTAGTTCCTACCTTACCATTTGCATGCAAATTTCAACAGGGAAATTGTTTTGAATAGCTGAGTAGTATTCTATTGTGTAAATGTACCACCATTTCTGTATCCATTCTTCAGTTGAGGGGCATTTAGGTTGATTCCAGATTCTGGCTACTATAAATAAAGCTGCTATAAACATAGTTGAGCAAATGGCCTTGTTGCATAGTGGAGCATATTTTGGGTATAATACCAGGAGTGGTATAGCTGGGTCTTGAGGTAGCGCTATTTCTAATTTTCTGAGAAAACGCCACATTGATTTTCAAAGTAGTTGTACAAGTTTGCACTTGCACCAGCAATGGAGGAGGCTCCGTTTCTCCATATCCTCTCCAGCATGTGTTGTCACTTGAGTTTTTGATCTTAGGCATTCTCATAGGTGTAAGATGGAATCTCAGAGTTGTTTGATTTGCATTTCCCTGATGACTAAGGACACTGAGCATTTCTTTAAGTATTTCTTCACCATTCAATATTCCTCTGTTGAGAATTCTTTGCTTAGCTCTGTACCCCATTTTTAAATTGGATTATTTGGTATGTTGGTGTTTAATTTCCTGAGTTCTTTAGTCTGGATATTAGCCCTCTGTTGGATATAGTGTTGGTGAAGATCCTTTCCCAGTCTGTAGGCTGTCATTTTGTTCTGACAAGAGTGTCCTTTGCTTTACAGAAGCTTTTCAGTTTCATGAGGTTCCATTTATTGATTGCAGATCTGAGAGCCTGTGCTGTTGGTGTTTTGTTCAGGAAGTTGTCTCCTATGCCAATGAGATCAGAGCTCTTCCCCACTTTTTCATCTAACAGATCTAGTGTGTCTGGTTTTATGTTGAGGTCTTGGGTGATAGATATGGGTCTCTCTGCATTTTCTGGCGTAAATATCCAGTCTTCTGGAGGAGAGGCTCCCCAGCCCCACCTATCAAAAGAAGGATTTACAATTGGAAATTGCTAAGGTAGGGAGAGTCACTTTTCTTTGGAGACAGGGCCATTGGTAGGTTGCTCATGCTGCAAAGGATGGCCACACATCTATGCACCTATGTCTGTTATTAACTGGACCCAGGAGCTTATTAGTAACACTGTATTAAAAAGGAAGACTTGAAGTTGGGAGGGAGAGGAAATGGGGGCATTAGGGAGAGTTAGAGAAAGGTGGTTATGCATGGATATGAAAAATATACATTGCATAAATGCATTACATTTTCAAAGAATAAAAATAGTTTTGTTTTAAATAAATTAATTTTATGTTAGTTCTTATTATAAAGTCTCTTTAATGTTTACTTTTCTTTCAAATAAGCTAAAATGCATATGAGAAAGGAGATGGCTTAGATATCTGATTGACAGTTGTCAGACCCTTCCTTTCTGCTCATCTGGCTTGAGCCAGAGATGTCAACTGAATAGTCCTTCTTTTTCATTCAACTCCACTGCCAGAGTGGCATCTTGCTGCTTTGAATGTGTCATAGTCCTTCTGAAGCAACTAACTCTAACTGCAAAGACCACGTGATCACGTCGCTTCTGCTGCTGCTGCTGCTGCTGTTGCTGCTGCTGCTGCTGCTGCAACAGCGACACCCATTTCAGAAAGCCTTGCTGTAGTCAAACTAGTGCAAGCAACTGGGACCTGATTGTAAAGATCCATCCTGAGAAAACTCTAGATGAAACTCCTTACCCTGCAGCTATTCACTTTCAGGGCAGTCATCCAGGCAGAGGCTCAACCAAAGGATCATAATGGCTAAAATAAGAATCTGTTTTCCTGTAACACTTTGATTGATAGAGATGCAGAGACCCACACCTTCTTAGCTATATGAGTGGGCTCTTTCTCTAGGTACATTTGGGAGACTTCTCCCCTGTGTACCCCCTCCTCCAGTATCGTGACATTTTGCTCCAACATGGCTTCTTCTGAACGAAGTTTTGTCTACTTGTGGTCTTTCATAAGTAAAGGGAGTTGGAGGAACTTCGGTGTTTTGCCTGCCTTCTGTGCAATAAGTTCATCCAACTCACTCTACCTATGAGAAACCACAAGTAGACAGAACTTCATCTAGGGGTTAAATCTACATTGTGTAATTTTCTATACTTTTTACTGTTTTACTATCAAGCTTTGACTAGCTCTGCTTAGATTTTAGGCTTCTGTTTATTTTATACTTTTATTTTCAGACTGGGATTAAAACTAGGGCCCTATTCATGCTAAAAAAAAAAAGAAAGTACTTTACTGTTGAGTTTTAGCCTTGTCCCTTTTCTATTTTTTTTTCCCTGTCTAGGCAGGTCTTGAACTTGGAATCCTCATGCCTCTGCCTCTCAAGTAGCTAAGGTTAGAAGCTTGTGTGTAACTGCACTATCATTTTTGAATTCATTTCCTTTGCAGTTTGACTGTGAATTTAAGAGCCTCAGACAGAGCAGGGCATAGGGCCTTTAATTTTAACACGTTGGAACCAGAGGCAGTAGATCTCTGAAAAGGCAGGGTCAGCCTGAATCACATAAGAAGTTTAAGAATAGTCTGAGCTCTGTAGAGACCCTGTCTCAAATGGCAACCACAAAGGAAATCTCAGGCTCAGGAGATTCTCAGTCAGTAGAGTCCTTGTGATAAGCATGGAGACCTGATTCCAGTGCCCAGAATCCATTCAAAAACAAGGCAGGTATGTTGGCATATGCTTGTACTCCTAGTGCAGGGGAAGCCATTTAACCTATTTGTTGAGCTCAAAGCAAAAAATAAATAGGAAAAAGTTGATAATGTCTGAGGAACCACACCTTAGTTGTCCCCTGGCCCAGACACACAAACACACACACACACACTGAATCCTGAATCTCCTTGGTCATTCACAGAATTCAGAGCCTGGATCCCAAAATTCATTAACAAAAGCTTAAAGGCTCGGACATCCCAAAGGCTATTTGCTTCTCTTGTCCTCTCCCTCCACTTGACTGTGTCAGAGATGGTATACAGCTGTAACAGCAGCTCTCAACGGAGAACAGGATAGAAATTCACAGCACATGGATCCTGGCTTTGATATTTCATATATTTATAGCCCAAGGGAAATTATTTAAGTTTTTTCCCCCTTTGGCCCATGACACACCTGTCAGATCATGTAGGATTTATGGTAAATGTCATGTTTGATCTATGACAGATTCCAGGAACTAGCCATGGGCTTTTCTCTTCAGCAGAATAAAATAATTAGCAGATTTGTTTGTTGGAACAGTGGCTTCTGAACTTTAAAAACGGAGAGAATCACCTTCAGGACCTTTATAAAGATGCGTTGTATCTGAGCTCACTGCTATCCTGTAACTTCTGATTTTCAACTGCTCCAAAGATGCATCGCCAGGCTCAAGGGATCCTGGAAGTGTAAGTCTGACTGGAGAACTGTTTCTTTAGTGAACACTTACTAGTCATCACTAAGAGAAACTAGTAAAACTTTGGTCATTTGCCTAATTTGTCACTAACTTTAGAAAACGACCACATTTCAATTATTGCAGACATCTCCATTTAAGCGCTGTCAGCCAATTGGGTCATAGCAAGATCTAAGTTGTCAGTGAGTTAATGGACAGGCTAGAGGGATCAGATATAGTCTGCCTTTCTTTTTTTTTTCTCCCCCTCTCTTATTCTCCCTCTCCTTCTCCCTGACTTCCTCTCTCTTGTCCTCCCTCCCTCTATTCCTTCCTTCCTTTTTATTTTCTACTGTGTATATACATGGTACATGATCATGTGTTTGAAGACCAGAAGTGGAAGCTGGGTTTGAAAGGATCAATAGCAGCATAGGATCTCCAAAACCAAGTTCATGAAGGAGATTTATTTGCTTCAAAGAGACAAAGGTCAGGGAAGGAGAGACATAGAAAAGATATGCAGAGAAGGAAAGGGAAAAGGAAAGGGTAAAAAGGATATTTGTGTGGTAATTGGGGACAAAGGACTGCCTCTGGATAAAGAGGAGACAGAAAAATGACAGTTTATAAAATTAAAGAGAAAACCCAGTGTTAGGATGAGGTGTTTAATTTTAATTGGGCATGTAAATTAGGTGATTCAAAGGGGGCTTTGGATTGACGGACCTTGGTAGTCAGCCTCAGGAAGACCTTGGTGGCTAACTTTGGGGATGTAATCTAGTGGCTTACAGCAAGGCAGGGGGAGTTGGTGAGAAGGGAAAGGCCTGCCACGGCCATGTTTGCCATAGTCAGGCTGGCCAGAGTCCCTTCAGGCTATCTTTCTTGGTTTATGAAACAAGGTCTTACAGTACTACCTGCATGCCTGGCATGCTGCCATTTCTGTTGTTGGGAGGGTAGTTCAGTCAACACACTTTGTGACCTGTGTGCAGCCTCCCTTCTCTCGGGCAGGACTAACCCCTCAACTCCAGTGCCCGCTTTCAGCTTTCGAGGGGCACATGGGGCTCTGAAGAAATGATGGCTGGGGTTTGCGACTCTTCCAAAACAGGCTTCTTCGACATCAATAGAAGAATGTGGGCTGGGATCTGGAGACTTATGTTGGGATCCTGAAAGGGTCTCACTTGAAGTAAAAGTGGAGAAAACATGAGGACTTTGCTCATGACGTGTTCCCTTTTCTTCCAACTATGCATTAAAAGATCAAAACCAAAACAAAACAAAAATGTGGTAAAATACTGAAATAAAAAGACAGAAGTAAGAGAAATGTATTAAAATATGAAGGACTCAAGATGACTTAAAATTCATATATGGTGGCACCCAGCCATATCCTTCAGCTGGTTGAGAGGCCTTATGTCATCTCTCAAGTTATTACTGAGCAGATGGAGGTCACAAGAGTGGGTAGATACGTGGAAGGGGATGCTTGTTTAGTCTGGAAAGTGGGTGTGTCTTGCCTCTCGTTTTTTATTTCATTTCTTGCTTGGTGTGCTGACCTGGCTCTGTCCGTGCTGAGTCAAGGCAAACCTGCACGCCAGTGGGAAGCTGCCTTTCCAGGATCCAGATCCCACAGACACAGCATCTGAAAAGGACAGTTTGGGGAAAGGTCACAAAGCAAGCCAGGAGAAGATCCCAGAGAAGGAGAAAGATACAGCTACTTTCATTTATGTGGGGCAAGGGAATAAATCTGAACTTTAGCCTGAAGCTGCATGTCATGAAGCAAAAGCCAACCATCATTATCTGCGTCTGTAGACTGGGAGGCTTTTCTGCTATGCTGAAGTAAAAAAAAAAA
>CM053767.1:53960841-53977815 GCA_028658305.1 Pachyuromys duprasi | reverse complement strand
TGATTTTCTCACCGTAGGAGTTCCGCTCACCTGGCACTCACAATGCTGGCGTTTTAGGTCCCAGAGTTCAGTCTCCTGGTCGCTGCGTTGTTTCTGCTGTCCTACTCCTCAGACACAGTGTTCTCTCGTGGCAGCCATCTTGGATCCATACCTAACTCTTAAAATCAAATTGTTTTTCCACAAATAGTTTCTCACAATGGATACAGTTATCAATATTAGATTCCAGAAACAACAAAAGGAGGACATAATGGGGAGCTGCAGAAAAATCTCTCCTCAGACAAGAGTATCCTACCTTTTCCATTTGAAATGTCTAAACGGATTAGTGCTTAGCAAAAGTGTTGAAAAACACTGCTAGTAGCAGACACATAAAGCTACTTTCATTTACCTCAGGCCAAAAAAAAAATGAATTATAGCCTAAATCTGCTGTTATATTATACATTTATATTGTAGTATACATTTATGTATTTTCTGGTTGATACATATATAAATGTTATGTATTTACTAGTGTATACCATTGTTGCTAACGGTGAGGCCCACAGCAAGAACAGGAACACGTACAAGGTGTCTGCCAGTAGGAGGCAGTAGGGAGAAGGCTAGGTTGTCCTTAAACACACTGAAAATAAAAGTGCACACTCTGGTGTCATAAAAGCTTGCTAAGAAGAGTCCTAAGGAGGCTGCATTCTCATGTGGGGGATAGGTTATCTCATTCAAAACAGAAAAACGAAAACAGAAATGGAGCCTGAATTTTCTGTGGGCCCCCAAAAAGCTTCCCAAGGGCTAAATGCCCTGTATGGCTTTGCTGGGCATATTGATTTCCTTTTTGTTCCCCTCTCTGTCCTCAATTAATTACTTTAAAGTGCCTATTTTTGTGTGCCGTTTTGAGTTTTATATGACTTGGCCAAGCCTCTTGCTTCCTCTTGTACAATGGAAGGCATCTACACAGCCAAAAAGTGGAGAGGAAATAGAAGAGGTATGTATAGTCAGGGCTGTTTGGAGGAGGTTGGATACAAATATTTTTCTTCTGTTGTCTAGCTGTAGATAAAGAAAACCCAAATTCCCAGAGGCAATTTCCTTCCAGATTCCCTAGGAGTGTAGTCTGTGGCTACTGCAGGGATAGATCTAGAGACGGAGCAACTTTCTGAGATTGTACATGCCATCCCATGCTGAAATTGAGAACCAGAATCGGCACAGAATACACACAAGCCATCCCCCAAGACACATTCGGTTTGCTGAGTAAGGACTCTCCATCACCCACAATCTCCTACCCTAAATCCAGCCTGAAACCTAGTTATCCTTGCCCCGTGTTTCCTTCTCCTTTATTATTAATACGTACATGAAAAACTCTGAAGTCCCTAAAGCAGAGGTTACAGGAGATGGGAAGTGATCAGCTGACAGCTTTAGAACAAACTAGCGACATACAGTTGCACATTCCTGAAAATGCATTGAAAACCTGGTTCTTATGATCTCAGTGGTTGACCCCAGGGACAGCTTGTCTGGCTTCTTAGTGAACTTAAGGGACTTACTATTACTATTCTGAAATAGTATCTTACAGTTTATCTTCCTGCCTCCGCTTACCCAAATGCAAATTTATGGGTTCACAGGGATGTGTTAGCTGACTAATTCAGAAAATATGTTTCCCACTATGAACTGCCCTCCAATCTCAAAACTCCCCACCCCCTGCCTTGTGGCTCTTATCTGCAGCCAATGAAAATTCAGTCTGAACAACCTCTGTCTTCCTTTCCCAACATTCACTATCAAAATGTTCTTGGCTTTTAGGTCTTGCTGTTATATTTCCAATTGCTGCCTAGTTTTACAGCTGATGGTGGCAGAACATGTCCCAGACCCGGTCATTTTTTGGCTAGCATATTTTCATTACAAAGGACTCATTATCTAAGCAGTTTTGACTCACAATTCTCATTAGGTTCTCCTCAGTCTTGAGTTGTTTCCACTGTGTACGTGGTAGGAATGAAGGTCTGGCCTCCTCATCTCTCATAGACTCACAGGAGGCCATCAAAAGGTGAATGTGTGTTGTGTGGTATAGTGTAGCCCTCATCTTGTTCTCATGTTGTGATTTTTCAAGTTGACAGGAAGCCTAACCCTCATTCCCCTATGACTCTACATCCCCTCCCCAAGCTGTGACCCACATTTAATATGAGCAATATCCCAACCAAGCATATATATAAATGTAAATATGTACGTATTCATATAATATCTTAGTTTGGACTACTATAACAAATTGTTACAGCTTGGGTGACTTTAAACATCAAAAAATGTAGTTTTGTAGTCTTCCAAACCATAATGCTGACCTAGGAATTATCTGCTGATATCTGGTGGAGTCTTGTTTTCTTTTAGGTGGCTGTGTCCTCAATGTGACCTAGCAGCATAGAAGGTATGTTTCTTGTCCCATTCATTCAGCTATTGCCTGTGACTAAATCACCTCCAAAAGGCACTACCTCCTAATAATATCACTTTGGGAACAGGTTTTCAATACATGAATTTTAAAGAAACACAAGTGCTCAGAGTATAACACACACACACACACACATATATATATATGTCATATATATCACATACACATATATGTGTAACACACAGCACAGACTACACCACATAAAACATATATTATGCCATAGTATATACAAAGCATGTGATATATACACCATATTATACCTCTTCACTGTGTAAATAAACCATACTATACAATTCAAACCACACACAAACATATACCACATCATACAACACCTATACTCTATGCACACCATACACAAACTACACCACACATAACCACCACACCATAGTCACTACATCACACATACACCCCCCTACCATAAACGGGATACTACACATACTATGTCACACGCACACACACATACACACACACGTGAACCATGTATATATTACACTTCCTACAGCAGTCTTATAGCTTCCTTTATGTTTCTGTGATGCAATACTCTGACTGAAAGCAAGTTAGGGAAAGAAAGGATTCATTTCAGATAACAGGTTATTGTCCGTCTTTGAAGGAAGTCAGGGCAGGAGGAACTTTAAGGCAGGCTACTTGCTGTTCCACACAGTATCGCTTCTGACCAAACAACTCACTTGACAGTCCAGAAGTAAAACAGAAACTGCACCTTACTAGCTGTCTCACAGACTCAGCTTAACTGGGACAACTGGCCTAGGGAATGGTCCTGCCTACAGTGTGCTGGGCCCTTCTCCATCTGTAAACAGTCAGGACAATCTCCCACAGCCATGTCCAATCCTATCTGGAAAGTCCCTCAACTTAGACTCCCTTCCCACATGGCTCTAGGCTGTGTCAATTTGACAAGTTAAGCCAATTAGAAAGTCCACATTCATATGTAAACCACACACGCATCTTGTGCCCTATGTATTATACTGTATACACATATACCTCATACTTCACACTACACACAGATGTCACTCTATACTATTCCACACACATATAAACGCACACTATGTGATATACATATGTGACACCATGCTACCATGCACATCACACACGCACATGAGAGCATGCCATACACACCCTCATACATAGCACACTTACATAGACTTCAAACTCAGTTCTAGTACTATTGAATATTTACTATTCTTTTATTTAAAAATAAAGAACGTGCTCATGAAACTCCAGTACAGTGTACAGTTTAAAAAGCACATGCTTTCACTTCATGACACCGGTTTCCTAAACTGCTTCACTGTCTGTTTGGAGCTCACGGTCACCATCGGCAAAGCACGCTGTTATCGTGGTTCCTTTGAATGGCCTTTACTTTTGTCCTAACTAAAGCCCTGAAAGATGGCACACTTCTGCCAGTGCTTTGGATTGGCACCTCCCCCTCTCCTTCTACTCCACTCAGCTTTGGGCAGTTCTGGCTGTTCCTACGTCAGTCTTTCCCTGTCCTTATTCTCTGTTACCAACTCTACCAGCCAACGTTTCTTTATTTTGTCGCTAACTCTCTCTCAAACAGGGAGACTCTCTCCAATACCTCATCCACCATAATTGTTAGTAGTTTTAGTAAATATCTGTTCAATGACTGAGGTCCTTTGTTCTTAGTTTGACTTGGGTGTCCTTGGACCCATAAGATATGTCTAATTCCCACCTGTAGATTTTTTTTTTTCCTTTGAGAGAGGTTGAGACTATAGCAGTGTTAAAAAAAAAAAGCCTAGAGATAAATCTTATAGGACCTTTCTCAGCTTATATAATATATTTTCTATGTCACCAGAGTTCACAAAGGCCCAGTGAATGCTAGGAACTACAGTAGCAAGACTAATACATGATGGCAGGAGGTGCTGGGTTCGACCCTGTGAGACTTGCAACTGCATTCAGTCTTCATGAGAGCCAGGTCAGGAACTCTGCCAGGCAAGTTTTCCAGGGTCAAGCCTATGGCTGAACACCCTTTTCACAAGAACAAACAAAATATTTCATAAACCAAGATAGATTTTTCCTCTTCATTTTTCTTTCCAGATGTTTTAGTATTTTTATTATGAAGGTCAATACTAGCAGCACTACCCGTTAGTCACCTGGTGGGCTGGGCTCTCGGCCTGGAATTTCCTGTACATTGTTCAGTTTAAAAATCTCTTTTTATTCACTACTTAGGAATCACCAGTGTAAGTCACTCAAGTGACAGCCCAATTACAGAGTAATTGAGCTAAACAACAGGAAAAGAAAGGAGGCCCTTCAGATGAAGGAAATGCTCTATGGTCTATTATATAGTGGGCCCTGACACATGATCAGAAAAAGGAAAAGGGCAGAGATCTCCAGGCCATCCTTCTCATGTGGCAGGCATGGCTTCTCAGCTTCCTGTGTGCAGCAGGAAGGAGTGCTAATCTGAGAAGCACACTCTGTGTCCATCATCTTCAAGCTATGCAGGGCAGAGTCCCACTAGGGACATTTTGTGAAGCTATATGCTGAAACCACTACCCCCAATGTGATGAGCTTTGGAGACAGTCATTAGAAGCAATTGGATTTAGGTGAGGTCATGAGTGTGATAGTTCCACAATGGCAGTAGCTTTACAGGAGAGGAAAGAGATCAGAACTCTTTCTCTAAGCATCATGCAAGTGTGCAAGGTTTCCTGCAAAGCAGGAGAATGGCCCTCACCAGAATATACTACCCTGTGGTCACCAAGCTCTTGGACTTCTAAGAATGAAAATTAATGTGTTTAAAGTACCCATTTTGAGATGTCAGACCAAATAAACTCAGATAGAATCTTAGTCTCTAGTAGGGATTTTCTAGCACTTTTTTTTTCAAACTAGAGTCTTCATCAATTATAATGATAGAATTTAAGTTCAGAGTCATAAACAAGGCTGTCCATGTTTATTGTCAGTATGAATAGCCTGATATTGATTCGACACCCTTGTTGCCACCAACACAGATCAGTGTTGATGATTAGTCTCCTGGGTTACTGTTTTTCTCCTCCAAATAATCTTCCTCTCTGGCCTACAACTAAATGGATGTAATTACTCATTCCATCTGGAAAGACAGTGAGTCCTTAAACATTTATTGAGAAATCTGAGGCTGGTTGCAGTATTTGGCCATTAGCATGTTTCTTCCCAGCAGCCCAGACCAATCCCACCCGAGGAGCGCAATCTCAAGGGGAAGCAACTCAGAGTAGGCCATGTCACATATTCATAACCAGCTTGTAACAGAACCAAATGTGCTGTTATAACCACGATGGTCATGACCACCTTGTCAGCAGGCTTTTGAAAACAACTGTGGCAGATACTTCAATCAATTATGAATGCAGCATTTTCAGAGTCTATTTCCATCTTGCCCTCTCAGGTATTGCTGAGTGCTATTATAAATAGCATAGCATCCAGGGGAAGCTGGTCCTGGATGCTCTATTGTGAATAATTGACATTCACTGACAGCAGATGACTTAAACCATCCTGACAGTGGCAGGGTTCCATCTGGATGAACTAAAACAGTATATTTACTTGATGAGAGCTTTTGTATACAACGCACAAAAGGAGCTTGAGTATCTCCCTTCACACTCTGTATTAGAACATGTATTTAATTTAAAAGAATGAGTGTGGGTGCCATCTGAGACAAATAGGGAAGTAAAGAAGGAAGAAACTTGAGTTTAATACAGTAATACCTACCATGGGCAAGGTCTTGGTTCAGTGCAAGATGGTGTATGGAAAGAGACTGGGAGTATTGCTTATCTCTCTCTGGCACACAGAGCCCTGAACTTACTACATTGGAATCTGAAACTGTTTTCCAAAAGCTCCTGTGTTGCATGCTTGGTCCTTAGATTGTAGTGTTGTTCTCAAGACCATAGAGACATTAGGAGGTGGAGTCTGTCTACTGGAAATTGGCCATGAGGGGAAAGGGTTGCTTGTTCTTCAAAGGATTTAAGTAGTGAAAAATATTGGCATCTGGCTCAGAGACCATTCTTATGATATTTTGGCAAAGAATGTAGCTGCTTGGAGCTTGCAATTCAAGCTTGCATTTTCTTTCCTAGTCTCTGGCATGTGACACTGCTGTCATTTGCTTTCACTGCCATGGATAAAGCCACTACGATTGCATTCCTGTCAAGATGTTTTGAGATGTTTTTGAAACTGAGCCAAGATAAACCTTCTCTCCTTTATGTTGTTTCTGCCTGGTATCTGACCATAGCATTGACCTCCATTTTTTCTCTTTGGGATGAGAATATTTGCCCTCTGACATTGTATATTGGAAGTATATAACTTTCTTTTTTTTTTAATTTTAGAGGATTTCACAATTAAAAGTCTAACCTGATAGACTTTTGATAGAGACTTTAGACTTTTTGGACCATGTTGGTCATGTTAAGACCATGAGAAGTTTTAAAATCAAAAGAATTTATTTTGCATTATGAGGTTGCCATGAGCCTCTGGGGTCTAGAGATGGAACGTTTTCATTTGAATCTGAAATGTAGCTAACAAAATCATACCATGAATGTTCAGTTCCCAGCTTATGGTTCATTTTTGAAGGCTACAGTTGCTCTAGAAGCTGCCAAGCTGGATGGCTCAAATTCAATCCCTGGACTAACATAGCAGAAGGAAAAAACTGACTTCTACAAGTTGTCCTCTGACCTATATGTGCATGCTATGACCTGCACTTCATACTGAGTGAATGCAAGTTTTAAAAACAAGAAACCTGTTGGAGGAAGGTCTAACTGTGTTTTCAAATGCTGATTTCAGTGCCTTGACATCTAGTTATTGACCTGGCGTCAGCATCGTTATAATGTTGAACTATCTCCTGTAACCATGCGATGATAAGGGATGTTTCCCAATTATTCCTGATTGGTTGGATAAAGCCCTGCACCTGGGCAGGGCAGAATGGTGTTGGCGTGGCCAAAGTTTGAATGCTTTGAGGAGAGAAGGGTCATGAGAAGGAGAAGGAGGCAGGTTCTGAAGGAGGAAGGAGGCAGCCATGGGTTATTGTGGAGGGGAGCACATGGCTGGATCTGAGTGGACGGAGGAGAGCAGACCAGGTGTGTAAGTATGTATACATTACGAATGGGAAATAGCCCAGAGAGAAATTAGTAGGGCAGATGACATGGGATGGGAACTTGGAAGGTAAAGGTAGTATGGGAGGTAATATCTGCCTTGCTTCATGTGAACTAAGGCTATTCTAAAATCTGTCAGGTGTCTGTGTCTTTTATTGATTATAATAGTGAGTTAGATAATAGTTATAGGGCTAACAATAAGCATTATTAGACCATATTTTAAAATTAACCACAACAGAAACCACAAGTGTATATTGATATAAAAGTATGTCTATGGAGGAAGAAGAAAGCTCTTGTTATTAAAGCCATCAATGAAGATATGCAGAAGAAATGATGAATTAGAAGTTCATCCATCACTCTCTACTGTGGTGGCTTAAGTGAGAGTAGCCCTGATGGGCTCACACGTTCGAATGCTTGGTCCCTAGTTAGTGGAACTGTTTGCAAAGGATTAGGAGGTGTGGTGTTATTGGAGACTCTGTATCCCTATGAGTGAGCTCTGATGTTTCAAAACACCACAGCAAGCCCAGTCTCTCTTTTTCTGCCTATTGCCTTTGGATCAGGATCTAGCTCTCAGCCCCTTCTCCAGAACTATGTCTACTTACCTGCTGCAACACTCCACATGGTAATGATAATGGACTAATTCTCCAATTATATGCTTTCTTTGTAAAAGTTGCCTTGGTCATGGTCTCTATTCACAGTAATAGAACAGTGATTAAGACAAAGGGTGACATTGGGAGTTGGGCATTGCTGTGCCAAGTCTGAGCATGCTGTTGTTTGGAGGTCTATGGAAGACGTTGGAACTTTAGACTAGAAAAGCAGTTGAACTCTTTAACCAGAGCTTCTTGGTCATCCTAGTAGAAGCGTGGAAGACAGTGGTGCTTAAGGTGACTTGAATTATGCAAGCTCAAGAGGTTTCAATATTGCCATTTGGCTCACAAACCATTCTTGTGATATTTTGGCAAAGAATGTAGCTGCTTTTTATTCTTTCCCTAAAATTCTGCCAGAAGCTAAATGAAGAGTTTTGGATTAGTATCATTGGCAGAGATTTCAAAACAATCTTGTATTGTCTGTGGACATGATTATTAGTGATCACTCTTCTGCAGATCTGCAATGAGAAAAAGCAAGCAGGGCAAAAACAAATACAAAATGTACAGTTTGAGGACAAAAGGAGCACCAGGAAATATGGTGTTGGAGCTCAAGCAAATGTAAAGTTTTTTAAAAGGCCCAATTCAAATGTAATAAAAGGAGTGGTTCCCTCAGAGCAAGACTCACCTAGCTAAACTTCCAGCTTGGGAGTTAAAGGAAAGCTTCAGCAACAAAGGAAGCTGTCAACAATGGAGAGTTCATGCAAATGTAAATCACAGAGGGAGGCCAGTTTCCATCGGAAGAACTATGGCTCTAGAGTTAGAGTCAAGAAAGATACAAGAAAGGGATTGTGGAAAAGGGTTCCTCTGAGGTTAAGGAAAGCTGCCAAGTGTCAGGGGTGTCCTTGCATGGAGACCTGAGATAGCCATTGCCTGAAGCTGTGAAGGTGAAGCCTAAATTGTGTTGGAGACCCTAAGATGTTGGGGATAACAGAGTTGTGTGGTATAACTGCCAAAAGAACCACTAACAAGGTATGTAACCAGAGTAAGAGAGACAAGTATGCTGTAGTTGGGAAAACCGGAAGAGAAGAACTATCTAATAAACTCTCTGATATCACACATGGAGTTTCACCCTTTGGGGTTTGCCTTGCTGGTTTGTTTTTTTGTTTTTTTTTGTTTTTTGTTTTTTTTTTTTTGTTTTTGCTTTGGTCAAGTGTTTTCTGTCCCTTTGGAATAGCAATGTATATTCTGTGTGTATCTGGGAAGTATGTGATTTGCTTTTTGTTCTTTGATCACATAGAGATCTTATTCAAGAGATTGTTTTGAGTCTCAGAGGAAATATTGGTGTTTTACACAGTCTTGAGACTGTGAAAGACTATGGGGATTTTAGAAGTTGGACTAATTACACTCTGCATTATGATATAGCTATAAGTTTTGGGGACAGAAGGTAGAATGTTGTGGTTTGAATGAGAATGGCACTTATAGGCTCATATGTTTGAATATTTGGGCCCCAGTTAGTGGAAATGTTTGCAAAGGATTAGGAGGTGTGGCCTTGTTGGAGGCAGTGAGTCACTGGTGTGGTCTTTAGGGTTTCAAAACTCCACCAGACCATCTCTCTCTCTCTCTCTCTCTCTCTCTCTGCCCCCCTCTCTCCTTTCTCTCCGTCTGTTTCTCTTTCTCCCTCCGTGCCTCCCTCCCTTCCTCTCTCTGGTTGCTGCCTTTGCATAAGGATATAGCTCTCAATACTGTTCTAACACCATGCCTATGTGTCTGCCACTATGCTACGCAACATGAAGATAATAGACTAAACTTTCAAAGGTGTAGGAAAGCCCCCAATGAAATGTTTCCTTTGTCTATTGCTCTTCTTAGCAATAGAACACTGACTAAGACACCTATCATAGTAAAGATGCATTCAATTAAGAAGTGTCAGTGGATATTGAAAATAGTAAGTCATTTGAGGAGAAGAATGTTTTGCATCAAACTGTGTTCTATAAATTCTTCATTAACTGAAAATTTCAAAGCAATAGTTGCAGCACTAAAGCCTGGCTATTGAATACGGCCATTTTACCAAAGTGATCCAACATCATTTATGAAAAAATACAAAATAAAAAAGAAATGCAAGTTAAATCCAAATTAAGAAATCTTCTGCAAGGTAACATTATACAAAATATTTAAAAATTATTAGGGAAGTGAAAGGTGAAAATATAGTACTTATTGATCATTAGGATTAATCAAAAGTGTATAAATTCGTCAATCCTCTTCCACAGTGAAGCTCTCTGCATACACAGACATCTCTATGAAGTCCCTGTAGGGACTTGAGGCTGCTGAAACCAAGGTAAAAAATGCTGTGGCTTGGCACTGAGCATGATTGTAATAGAATCCTTTGCTTCTTGGCCAGGATGCTGGCATCTTCTCTAAGTTATTAGTGTGCAAGTAAAAAAAATCTGACCATTCACAATTCCTGATATACATAAAAATAAAGATAATAGAATAACAAAAATTGGAAGAGCTGGGAGAAGAGGAAAAGGAATAGGCTGTGAAAGGGTAACAGAATCATAGTGGACACTACCTAAATATGAAAATGTGATTTAAGCAAGTAATGACAACTTAGTGATATTTTTAAAAAATCCTTTTCTTTCTCTTTTAGCAAAGAGTACTTTTAAGAAGATAACAATTAACTGAAGTTCAGGAATAGGTTCCATTCTTTCCTTTAAGGTTAAGCAAAATTTAATACACTATTTTTATCATGACTCTGTAACCTGGTATTTTATAAAAATTGCTTTACTCATATATGCCTTGTTTCATCTGCATGTGTGTATAAAGAATTGTCTGAAAGACAATTGATCAGTTGTTGCCATTGATTGAGAATGATGGGATTTGATCTATTTTGTGATTACATTTCTTGATAGTTTTAAGCATTTTCATAATTTAGTAGAAATAATTTAGTAGAAGAAGTAAATGTCATTATCATCTGAGAATTTCTGTCTGACCAGTATGGCCTTAAACTCTTGAGCTTCCTGTTTTAAACTCTTGACTGATAGGATTAGGGATAGGTACTACTATACTGAACTTAGGTTTATTATTATTATATTGTGGTTGTTATATCATTATTTTATACTGGGAATCAAACCTAGGGCCTTATATAAATTAGGCAAAGGCCCCAAGCTCATTATTTTACTTTGTAATAGTTTTTAAAAGCACAAAAAAATCTGCATATTCATTGACAAAGTTCACCACAAAATCATAGATTTGTTTTTTATAGACTTTTTCTGAAAGCATGAAATGGTTAATGAGGGATCTTAAATCAAAGGGCAAGAGTGGAGATTTTGTGATAATAGTGAACCCAGATCTATTTCTTTCAGCTCTAAATAGCAAGAACCAAAATGATTAATTTCCTGCCTAGGTAGAACCCAAACATTTAAGTGAGGAGAGAGGAGGAAGTATTAGTCAATGTGTGGACATATAGAATAGCAATGATTGCACATTCCTAAACTCATGTAGCTTTGGCGACATGGAACCAGCGATGCCATTCAGCAAGCTAGCACCTCTGCCCTTATTTTTCAGTCTTACAGATATAGATATGACTGCAATGAATAAATAACTCTCAATGCTTTCTGTTTCTCTCTCTGCTAATTGGCATGCTAGGGACAGGTAACCAAACCTGCCCTGTTTAGGGTGCTATAATCGGGACTTTTGCCCTTAAAATTCACTTCATAATCAGAGAGACCTCACAATTCTGACTGGACCTATCTAAAAAGTGACCTAAAGCTTGTTGTCTGAGTGAGGAAGTTTCTCAAGTCCAAGGGTTCCACTGCTGCACACACCAGCGCAGTGTCTCTCTCGTACACACCTGTCTGTCACCCCCTGCCAGTGTCTCCCCTCCTAAGCATCCAAACTTCCCATTAGTGACTGCTTTGGACTTTCCCCTTGGCCCGAACAACCTCACATCCTCTGCTGCCTACACTGAAATTAATCTCACTGTACCATGAAGTCTCAGAACTCCCTCAGGGAAACACACACAAAGCCTATTGAGGTTGACCAGATAGTGCATTCAATGACACTATAAAAGCCCCACAGAATGAGGATACTCTGAAGTCAAACAGAAATTTTCTCCTCTAGGATAAGTCTTTGAGACCTCTATCTGAGATCCCATTTTTCTGATTGAAAGGCTTTAGGTTTCAAGTTCAAGGTCGCTGAGACAGACTGTTTCTTTGCATTAGAGCAGTGATTCTCAACCTACCCCAATGTTGTGCCCCTTTAATACACAGTTTCCCATGTGTGGTGACCCCTCAACCATAAAATATTTTGTTGCTACTTCATAACTATAATTTAATTTTGCTTCTGTTATGAATTGTGATGTAAGCATCTGATATTCAGGATATCTGATATGTGACTCCTATTAAAAAGGGGGTAGGGTAGGGGTGGGACAAGATGGAGACTCCAGGAGGATGCCGCTTCTGAGCTGCAGAACATTTTTGGTACAGCGACCAAGGGACTGAACTATGGGCCCTAAAACAACAGTGATCCTGTTTTCCAGGTGAGAGGAAGCCCCAAGGTGCTGGAACTGGCCTGGTCCACTCCCAGGACACCCAGCCAGAAGGCAAAAGAGATCCTGGGTTGTGCAGGCATTCTGTCAGTCACCAGACCAGAGCCACATGCCTGCATGTCGTGATCACCTTCCCACGCTGAACGGTGGGCACAAAAAACACCAGAGTCTGGGAGTCCCAGTCATGAGAAAAACCCACAGGGAAGGAAGGAAACCGGACTGACCTAGGTCACCCAGCCTTCCCCAGGAAAAGATCCAGCAGAATGGTGGGCTAACAGCGGGTGGGCATGTGCTATCTCTGATCTAGTCTCCACCCCCGAGCACAGAGACCTGCTGCGTGCCCAACTCTCTAACTCAAAAGAACTGTGTGCAACAGGACACCAGAGCCTGGCTTTTCCTGTTGGGAGAAAACCCCACAGGGAAGGAAGCAAACAGGGACTGAGTTAGGGTACCCAGGATCTCCCTGGAAAAGGTCCCCTAGATTGGCAGGTGCTCACACTGCCAACCCAGAGAACTGCTGAGCACCAACTACCCATCACAGACAGATCGGTGGGACCCCCAGCATCAGAGACTGGGTTACCCTGTCCCCGAATTGGTGAATCGAGGGGCTGTGGAACCCAAAATAACCATAGAGGAGCCCGGGGAGAAGGGGGCAAAACCTTTTCTGAGTCCAATAGGATATAGGTCAACCTCAGACATCTCCATGGACTTCTTCTGGGGAATAGATTCCCAGTCACTTCCCCATAATGGGCAGAAGCATATGAAGGGAGACCCATCAGAATCACAACAGATTTCTCATCAGAAACTATGAAAGCCAGAAGGGCCTGGGCAGAGGTCATGCAGTCTTTAAGGGAACACAGATGCCAAGCAAGATTACTATACCCAGCAAAGCTGTCAATCAACATAGATGGAGAAAACAAAATATTCCATGACAAAACTAAACTTAAGCAATATCGACACAGCATTCCAGCCCTACAGAAGGTACTAGAAGGAAAACTCCAATACAATGAAAACAACTACACCAAAGAAAATATAGGATACAGACAATCTCCCAGCAAAAATTAAAAGAGGAAAAAAAAAGCAATGAATCATAGTAAGACTACTAACTCCACAATAAAAGGAACTAACAATCATTAATCACTGTAATCTATCAACATCAATGGACTCAACTCTCCAATAAAAAGACACAGACTAACAGAATGGTTGCGGAAACAGGATCCAACATTCTGCTGCATTCAAGAAACACACCTATGCAACAAAGATAAACACTACCTCAGAGTAAAGGGCTGGAAAAATATTTTTCAAGCAAATGGACCAGAAAACAAGCTGGGGTAGCTATTGTACTATCTAATAAAATAGACTTTTGACCAAAACTAATCAAAAAGGATGAGGAGGAGCACTTCCTTCTCATCAAAGGAAAATTCCAACAAGAGAACATCACAATTTTGAACATCTATGCCCCAAATACAAGACCGCCTACATTTGTAAATGAAACATTATTAAAGCTGAAATCTCACATAGATCCCAACACCTTAATAGTGGGAGACTTCAACACCCCACCCTCACCAAGGGACAGATCATCCAGTCAGAAGCAAAATATGGAAACAAGGGCACTCACAGAGACCCTAAATCAAATGGACCTAAGATATGTCTACAGAACTTTTCCCCAAAATCAAGAGTATACCTTCTTTTCAGCACCTCATGAACCTTCTCCAAAATAGACCATATAGTTAGTCATAAAGCAAGCCTCAGCAGATACAGGAAGATTGATTGATATAATCCCCTGTATCCTATCTGACCATCATGGTCTAATGCTGGACATCAACAACAACAGAAACAGCAAAAAGCCTGCACATACTTGGAAACTGAACAACTTGCTACTCAAGGACACCTTGGTTAGGGAAGAAATAAAGAAAGAAATTAAATACTTCCTAGAATTCAATGAAAATGAAAGCACAACATACCCAAAACTATGGGACACAATGAAGACAGTGCTAAGAGAAAAGTCCATAGCACTAAGTGCCTTCAAGAAGAAATTTGAAACATCTCATACAAGCAACTTAATGGCCCAACTGAAAGCCCTAGAAAAAAAAAAGAAGCAGATACACACAAGAGGAGCAGACGGCTGGAAATAATCAAACTCAGGGCTGAAATCAAATAGAAACAAATAAAATTATTCAAATGAAACCAAGAGCTGGTTCTTTGAGAAAATCAACAAGATAGACAAGCCCCTAGCCAAACTAACAAAAAGGCAGAGAGAAACTATCCAAATCAGCAAAATCAGAAATGAAAAGGGGGACACTGAGAAAATCCAAACAATCATTAGGTCTTATTACCAAAACTTATATGCCACAAAATTTGAAAATCTAAATAAAATGGATGATTTTCTTGATAGATTCCATATACCTAAATTAAGTCAAGTTCAGGTAGAAAATTTGGATAGACCTATATCCTCCAAGTTAATAGAAGCAGTCATCAACAGTCTCCCTTCCAAAAAAACCCCTGGGCCTGATGGATTCTGTGCAGAATTCTATCAGATCTTCAAAGAAGTGCTAACTCCAATTCTCTCTAAACTATTCCACAAAATAGAAACAGTAGGAACATTACCAAACTCATTCTATGAATGAGTATCACCTTGATACCTAAACCACACAAAGACCCAACAAAAAAAGAGAACTTCAGACCTACCTCTCTTCTGAACATTGATGCAAAAATAATCAATTAAATACTTGCAACCCGAATCCAAGAACACATAAAAGGTATCATCCACCATGACCAAGTAGGCTTCATCCCAGGCATGCAGGGGTGGTTCAATATATGGAAATCCATCAATGTAGTCCACCATATAAACAAACTGAAGGAGAAAAATCACATGATCAGCTCCTTAGATGCCGAAAAAGCTTTCAACAAAGTCCAGCATCATTCATGTTTAAAATCTTGGTGAGATCAGGGATAAAAGGCACATACCTAAACATAGTAAAGACAATATACAGCAAGCCTATAGCCAACATCAAACTTAATGGAGAGAAACTTAAATCAATCCCACTGAAATCAGGGACTAGGCAAAGCTGCCCGCTGTCTCCATATTTCTTCAACATAGTACTAGAAGTCCTAGCTAGCTAGAGCAATAAGACTACTAAAGGAGATCAAGGGGATACAAATCATAAAGGAAGAGGTCAAAGTATCCCCATTTGAGGATGATATGTTAGTATACATGAGCGACCCCCAAAATTCAACCAGAGAACTCCTTCAACTGATAAACACCTTCAGAAAAGTGGCTGGATACAAAATCAACTCAAAAAAAATCAGAAGCCCTCCTGTACACTAAAGATGAAAGGGCTCAGAAAGAAATCAGGGAAACAACACCCTTCACAATAGCCACTAATAACATAAAGCACCTTGGGGTGACTATAACCATGCAAGTGAAAAATCTCTTTGAGAAAAACTTCAAGGCACTGAAAAAATAAATTGAAGAAGATATCAGAAAATGGAAAGATATCCCGTGCTCATGGATTGGTAGGAGTAACATAGTGAAAATGGCTATTCTGCCAATAGCAATCTACAGATTCAGTGCAATCCCCATCAAAATACCAACACAATTCTTCACAGACCTTGAAAGAAAAATTCTCAACTTCATATGGAGAAACAAAAAACCCAGAATTTTCAAAACGATCCTGTACAACAACAGATCATCTGGAGGTATCTCCATCCCTGACCTCAAGCTGTACTACAGAGCAATAATTATAAAAACTGCATTGTATTGGCATAGAAACAGAATAGTGGATCAATGGAACTGAATAGAAGACCCAGAAATAAACCCACGCACCTATGGAAACTTGATTTTTGATAAAGAAGCCAAATCCATCCAATGGAAAAAAGACAGCATCTTCAACAAATGGTCCTGGACCAACTGGATATCTATATGCAGAAAAATGAAAATAGGTCCATATTTATCACCTTGCACAAAACTAAAGTCCAAAGAGATCAAAGACCTCAACATAAAACCAGACACACCAAACTGGTTAGAAGAAAAAGTGGGGAAGATCCTAGAACTCATCGGCATAGGAGACTGCTTCCTGAACAGAACACCAACAACACAGGCTCTAAGAGCAACAATCAATAAATGGGATCTCATGAAACTGAAAAGTTTCTGGAAAGCAAAAGACACTGTCATCAAAATAAAACAACAGTCTACAGACTGGGAAAGGATCTTCACCAACCCTATATCTGACAGAGGGCTAATATCCAATATATATAAAGAACTCAAGAAGTTAAAAAGCAACATATCAAGTAATCCAATTAAAAAATGGGGTATGGAGCTAAACAGAGAAATCTCTCTAGAGGACTGTAGAATGGCAGAAA
>CM053767.1:53930017-53945939 GCA_028658305.1 Pachyuromys duprasi | reverse complement strand
ACATTGCAGCCAGCCCTGAGGAGACAGGATGAGCTGGGGTTGGATGGAAGGGGAGGAGGTCCTCCCTGTTGGTGGACTTGGAGGGGGCGGGGAGGAGGGAAATGAGGGAGGGAGAGGGAGGGTGGAAGGGAATGAAGGAGGGGGGCTACACCTGGGATTCAATGTACCTAACCTGTGATTGATATAAAAATAAATCAATTTATAAAAAAAAATAATCATTTTTGGATTTGAAAGTATTTTATACATTTTGTTTCTTTGTTTTAAGACATTTGGATGTTTTTTTGAAAGAGTTGTTTTGTTGATCACAGACCAAAAATCTTTTTCTAAAACACTATCTAAATCTCTATCTATTCAACCCTTTTAAAGTCCTTCAAAAATCAAACCATAAACCAGTAGCAAGCATCAGAAAGGGAACACTTTCCTGAAAGAAACACTGTTTACTGCTGAGAAGCTTGAAATGAGAACAACTGTAACAGAAGCCTTTCTCTTCTGCTGTTTGAAGATTCAGGAACAAGTTGTAGCCCTGAACTAATGGAACACAAAGATAGATGGCAAAAAATACATTATTCAGTTCCTTGCTACTAATGTGATTTAAATTATTTTTCATTCCATTATCCTGGGCTACTGGGCACTTAAGTTGAGACAGATTTATGAGCATTTCCTAATTAACAAGTATTCCTCTCTGACAAAGGAAGTAACCCAATTGGGGGGGGGGTGTCTTTTGTTCTCCGTCCTCACTGACTTTCTCCTTCAGCACCTTACTTCCCACCAGTCTATGACTCCATTCATTTTAAAAACAAATTAGACTCCAGCCTTTTTCAACTGTTCTCACTTTGCTAAAATCAAAAAGGCACTTAATTAGTTTGCCTCTAGGATCTATTACTGCAATAACAGGATCTTTATAAACAATATAAAACGATGGTCTAAAACTGTTTGAATTAAAAAAAAACTTTAAATGAGTTGTGGTCAATACCTAAAGGACATTTTGGGAAAGTCTATGAATTTGTCCAACAAACTCTCCTGAATATAAAACCTTAAAAGACCTATTTTGCTTTTCTTGGAGAACATGAGTATTTTGAGAAACATAAACATTTTCATTTTTTTCAAGGAGGTTTTAGCAAAACTTGTTCATCCTAAAATTTATGAGAGGTTGTGGGAAAAAAGAAATATTTTCAGGTCCTGAGGACCCCTTGCTGGCAGGGCAATGTCCAATTGTCTCCTGATAAGGCTAGATGTATTAATCAATAAAAATAGGATTATTGCTTATAGATAAAAGTATAGCATAGCCAGAACATATGTATATGAGCAAGAATTTCATTTTTTGTATCTACCATTTTAAGACATATATATTCCTTTCAAAAATCTACTTTTTTACATTTAATATTGAAAATGGTGTCATAAACTATTTTTATGACATTCAAAGAGATTTCCTTGTCTTCCTAGGAGATATAACAAGCATTATATGTGAATGGATAATATATTCAAATGACTTATAAACATTTACAAACATTATGTTAGGTCTATAAATTATGATGAATTAAAATGTCTTGTGGTAAACTAAGCCTGAAAATGAAATATTTTTTTAAAAATCTTGAAACAGTTAAAGTATTATAGTTGTACCATATTCTAGGTGGTCCAGCTTAAAACTCATAATCAGAATCTAATCAGATTGTTAAAAAAAATAGATGCCTAGAATACAAATGAGTAACTTATTCTTGAATATAATTGATTTATGTGCCTCTGCTTTGAAACATTGGAAACAAACCAGTTCTTCTTCCATATGTATTCTAAGACCTCATTTCTATTACAAATGGTTTCACAACCCAATATTATATTTAATTTAATTTTCATGACTATCTTCTAGAATGGTTTATCTACTGAAATATTAACGAAGTAAGCTGCTCTGTTGTGCATATGACTTAACTACCACAGTAGGATCTGCTCATTTATTTTTTATAAGATATTAATTTTCTTGTACTTTTAAAAATTTACAAGATATTTATTCATGAAATATTTCTACATCATCTAAGAACTGAATTCATTTGTTAAATTCTGGTTGTGTCTGAATTTATGATTGGTGTCAAATATTTCCTTGAGTGTTGACCTTTGGTGAGGTAGCCAAAAAGCCAGAAAAATATATTTTTAATGTAAAACATAAATTTTGAAATATTTCATAAGACTGCTATAAAGAATCAATGTGATGGGTTGCAATGTTATCAGAACTGTTCAACAACTGAACACCAAGAAGGACTCCTCTAGTTTTAAACTTCTTGCACCTTCAGTAACAAGACCATCCTATTTGAGTAAAGGCATATTCCTCAACCCAATAGAACTCTGTTTACTGTGGCTTCATGGACACAAGAACAACACTTGGAGAGCCCGTTTATTTCCTTTGCTTCCTCCTCTGCTTCCATGTCTCCATTCTTCCTTTATGTTGGCTTTAAAGAATTTACCAGTGGAGCTGGCAAGATGACCCAACAGGTGAAGAAGTCTGTCACCTAGTCTGGATAGTTGAGTTCCATTCCCAGGACCCACATAGTGGAAGGAAAGAATAGACTCCTGCAAGTTGTCCTCTGACCTTCACAAATGTGTTGCACCATCCACATCCTCCCCAACAAACAAATATATATAAATGTCATCTAAAAATATGTAGTTAAAATTTGTTCATTTATTTTGACAATGGCCTTCGGCTTTTCTTTCTGCATCTTACCTTTTTCCTTTTGCTCAAAAGCATTATGGAAGGGCTCCCATGTAGAGGCTTTTGTTGTCCTTTCTTTTATACCTGAGTCCTTGGAATGCTTTACAGAGTGTGTTTGTTTCAAGTGGAGCAATAATTTTTGATCAAGAACCAATTAACACATTAACTCTACACAGCTGGAAGAGCATAGAATTTAGAGCCATGGAAAACAGACTACCTCTTTGGCACATTATGAGTACATGGACACAGCTGATTGGTGATTCTTCTGAAATCCATATCTTGAAAGGAGGTGGGGGGGAATGCTTATTTCAAAGCTTTGAGTGGATGAGGCTTACAAAAGATAAAGTTCTCTAAAGTGCTTTGTACTGTGAAATACTCATACTCTTATTATTTTAAGACTTAATGTTTCTTTGTCTTCCTTTCCTCCTGCTGTCTCGGAGGGCTTCCACATCTATAATTGAATCTGCTATTTTGTCTTTGTTAATATTCAAAGTTTATGCTGAAGCCTTAATACAACTATCCTCAGTTGCCTGCGCAGCACTGCCTCATTCTTTGCCAGTTTATCTAGAGGGTCCAGGCGTAGGTCTAGGCAGAAGAGTGTAAATGTGGTGCTGGTACACTAGGAATGAAGAAATGGCAGCAATTAATTAGAAAAATGTGGCAGAGAGTTAGTAAGAACAAAACCACTTCTAGTGGTATCGCACAGTTCTCTGAGGCTGCTGTAGTTATTCTGTTGTAAATCTGTAAGCATAAGAGGCACTGAATGTCCAAAATAAAAGTAAAATAATTCTGCAGAACAGAACAAGAAGGCCAAATAGCTTAAATAGAGTCCTTTGAAAATTCTAGTGTTTTTTAAATTCTATTTTATGTAGATTTCAAAATAATTGGGGTAATGTTTCTATTTATTCACTTAACAGAATATTTCCTTTAATAAAAATTTGCCAAAATTGTGCAAATTCTTTGGCATAAAGTTGGTATGCCTAACAATATCTTGCAAACTTCCTGCCAAACAGGTCACTACTGCTCTTTAAAAACAAAAAACAAAGCACACACAACAAAACAAACAAACAAAAAACACCAAGCACTGACAAGTCTGTTATGGACAGACCTAGAACACTAGCGCTTGGCCAGCTGAGGCAAAATTAGGGGTTCAAAGTCACCCTGTTCTTTATAGAAAGACTGGCTCTCAAACTAACAAAACCACAAAAAATAAACCCACTCTTGTTTTTTATTTCTTCATTTGCTCCCAAACTATTAATGAAACACAATATATCAATGTTCAAAGCTATAATCATACAACAACACACAAAATAGCCATTTTCTAACCCTAGATCCCCTAAATGCCAACTCTCTTCCATTAAGTGTTAAGTGATAATAAGTTCTAGTGAGAAAAATCAAAGTTGAAAAACAAGCAAATTTACATATTTTTGTTGATTTGTTTAACAATGTGATTAAGGTGGCAAAAAAAAATCTCATTGAAGAAAAGGTTTGAAGGCAGAAAGGTCCATTGATATAGCTGAGAGACGAAAAGATTCAAGACAAAGGAGTGCAAGGACTCTGACAAGTGTTTGCACACCTCTCATGGTTGAACATTTGCAAGGAGATGCTCCATGAGGTCTTAAGCAGAGTGAGGAAACTGGAAGTCTCCTGGGATAGTAGACACGGTGATAGCCTGTAAAATCTGAAAGCCCTCATTGGCTTCTTCACTAAAAGAAAAGGTAAGGGGAAAACCAGAAGATACTGAACTGAAGATACAGGATAACACATCACAACAGGATCACCCATGTTAGGGGACAAGGGTCAATATAGAATTTACAAGGGCAGATAATTTGGTAAATGGATGGAGGATCCTCCCAGAATTGTGCCACTGATGTTACCAGAAAGTGTGATAAGGAGCTGGTCTCATGACCACTCAGAGAGACAGAGATAAGGTGGTAGGCATGAACATGCAGTTCAGGATTCCCCGGGTGTCTAAGGGGGGAGGACAAAGAAGAATCTGAAAAGAAACTGAACTGAATGCCAGAGATGCAGGGGAGCTGAGCCTCTGCTGGTCTTCCACAGCAGGTAGAAAAGATGTCTACTCTCCCCAGTTACAATCAACCATGTACTGAAGATCACACCAGAAAAAAGAAAAGAAATAACTAGATTTTTAAAGCCTTGCTTAGTCATAATTAGCAAAAGCACCCACATCAAAGTCCTGGGAAACCTATGCAAAGAAAATATGCAAACTTCTTGAACTAATAAGTGAGCTTAGTGGAGTCACAGGCTAGAAAGTCAATCTTAAAAATGGTTTATTTTCTTTAGAATATCAAGTATGATTATAAAATGGATTCAAAGCACCTACGTGGAATTATTAGCAAAATTTATAAAAGTCTTTAAGACATTGAAAACTACAAACACATACACAGTGAAAATTCAATAAAAACCAAAGAAATGCAGATATATATCTTGATAAGAACATATATCCAGGTTTTATAGAGATCTCTATGCATATAAAAGCAATGTAATTAAACAAGATGTGCAAAAAGTCAGTGTTTTATCAAAAATATTAAACATAGGAAAATACAGTCAATAGCATTACTCACTAAGGAAATACAGTTAAAATTTTAGTAAGTTATCAGTGTACATCTGGCTTTAGTAAAGCATATTCCACTAAAAGCAAAGGGACTGGGAAAAATACCATGGAACATTGTAGCTGTGTGAGATAGCTTGACATCACTGTGACTAATTAGCAGGGAAACAAGTTAAAGGAATAAGGATTTATTTTGGACCTCATTACAGAGCTTTTAAGACTGCGGGAAGTCACTTGTCCTCATTGGTTGTGAGGCAGAAGGTCAGGACGGGGAACAGAAGCTGGGATAAACTGGCTGTCCTTGTGGCATAGGAATCCTTATAGGCAGAGAGTACAGAGGAAGAGTCCTGTGATGAGATATACCCTTCACAGGCATGCCCCCTGTAGTGATTTACATGAGAATGTTGCCCGCAGGTTGTTGCTTTTGAACAATCTCCAGCTGGTGGTGTTGTTTTAGGAGGTTTAAAAGGAATGGCCTTGCTTGAGCAAGTATTTCAGAGGAGGTAACACTGACAGTTTAATGACCCTTGCCTTTTCAGTTTTGTTTTTCTCTGTTCTCTGCTTGTGATTCAAGCTGCCACTTTTCTGCCTACTCCTGATGCCTACTGTCTCCACCGCCATGGGCTCTAACAGCTTAGAACCATGAGCCCAAATAAACTTATTCTTATCTAAGTTGCCTTGGTGATGATGTTTTATTGCAGCAACAGAAAGTAATCAACAGTCACAACTTCAGCTGTCAATTTGGCACTACTAGATTCACTTGGGAAGAGGGAGACTCAGTAATGAGTTTTTTATTTCAGATTGGCGTGTACCCCTGTCTGTGAGACATTCTCTTAACTGTTAATTGATGAAGGAGGACACTCTCCACTATGGGCAATGCTATGGTCCAGGCTATATAAAAAACACAGCTAAGCAAGTCAAAGGGAGTAAGCTAGCAGGCAGCATTCCTCCATGGTTTTATCTAGGCTCCTGCTCCAGGTTCACACTTTAACTTCATGCCTTGGCTTCCCTTGGCGATGGACTATAACTTGTAAGCTAAAATAAACCCTTTCTTCTCCAAGTTGCTTTTGTTTTTGATCATGGGTGTTTATCATAGCAGTAGAAAACAAACCTTCAAGTGTCCCTCTCCCCACCCTCCACATACCCTGACCTACTTCTTTCAAGTGGGTCCTTTCTTCTGATTGCCCATTCACCTATGGATTTATCAATGGGTCAATCCATTGTTGAAGTTGGAACGTTCTTGATATAATCATCTCTCAACAGCATCACCAGCTGGGGACCAAGACGTGTTCCATTCAATCCAGAATGTCTAACTCCTACTTATTGGCCAAATGCAAATAATTAGAACCTCCTAAAAACACTTCAATAGGGTTATTATAGAAGTCTTGTACTTACCATTCCGCTCTGAAAGGGCTACACTAACCTTATAGATTCTATTTTGAATTTTAGGCCCCATGTTAAACTAAGTTCTCTCAGTACTTTTCTAGAAAGCAGAAGGACATGAGCAGAGATAAGGAAGTGGGCAAACTGAGACAAAGCCCTGTGGACCCACCCTGTTGTAAAAGAGTAACCAGGCCTGCAACTTCGAGATATCGTTACCTAGCAACTGACCCAGATGGTCCCTGTTCCCTACCCAGAGAGCCCCTGGTTTATGACCAGAGTCACATAGCAGGACATTCCAGGTGTGGGGCAACATGACTGTGGTCCTGGGTATGTGCTAATCACTCCCCCTCCCTAGGACATTCCAGGCATTGCTCATGATCAGATATCCTCTAGATGGCCCAGACCTGGTGTCTAAAATAGACCAATCATTTTAAAAGTCAACTACCCTACTCAATCCAGTGTTGTCAAGCCTGTAACCCCTGTGCTTCCCTGCACCTTTTCCTTTGAATACTCGAGGCTTTTATCCCTTGCGTTGTCTCTTGCTTGCATGTAGAGCAGCCCCATCCCGCGATTGTCTGAATAAACCTCTTGCAGTTTGCATCAATCTGGCCTCTGAGTCTCCTTCCTGTGCTTCCCCGGTAATTGTGCTCTTGCTGGGCCTGACAACTCCTAAATGTTTATCCAAGAAAAATTAAAGCACTGAGATTAACATTCAGATATTCGTTAAAGTCAAGAATAAAAGACTCCAAATTTCCATTAGCTCTTGACAAGTGTTGGTATAGTCTTATAGTCGAATACCTTCATTCAACTTATAGGTAATAACTGTAAATCCCCACAACATAGATGAGTTCTCAATGCATTTCACTCTGTGGAAGTAACTAGGCACAACAGACCTTACATTTTAGTATAGATAGAAGAATAGAAAGGAACACAGACACATAAGAGATAGATAATTGAACAGATAAATAGATAGATGAATGATAAGTGATAGATAGATAGATAGATAGATAGATAGATAGATAGACAGACAATAGGCCCTCTGATCACCCCAAACACACACACACACACACACACACACACACCCCCCAAAGTCTCATGTTAGACCAGTTTGGTCTTGAGCTCACTGCATTGTTGAGTTTGGCTTTGGGCTCCAGATCCTCCTGCTTCTACTTCCCAATTGCTGGGATTGCAGACACACACTGTACCCAGCCTCAGTGGCTGTTCTGATTGGGCTAATCTTATTACATCAGGGATCCATTTTCATGTGGATTAGTTCTTTAAGGGCCTATGTCAAAGCGCTTGGGGCTTGAGATCTAATGTATGAATTTTGGGAAGAAAAAATATGTTCTGTCCAAAATGTGGTGTGACAAAAGAAATGGGGGTGAAGGTAAGAAGAGGGATGGGTACATGGGTGCCTGGTAGCAGAGTATGTCCTTAATAATAAGAAAAAGTCAAGCCCTTTGGTATAAATAAAAAGGTGAGGGGCTCGACTTGGAGGAGGTTTTGTGTTTGTCTGAGACTTAGGTGGCATTAGAGGGGTTCTCAGCAGAGCCTATCACACCAGGGTCCCAGGAGCTCAGACAAAAAAGAAAGAAAGAAAGAGGGAGAGAGGGAGAGAGGGAGGAAGGGAGGAAGGAAGAAAGAAGCAAGGAAGGAAGAAGAAAGGAAGGAAGGAAAAAGGAAAGAAAGAAAGCAAGAAAAAGAAAAAATCCAGCCAAAGTGAACCAAAACCTTTAGCTTTTTCTCTTTCCTTTCTGTGATTTCCTGATGTTCAGGAGGTTCTGGGGTCCCACAACATGAAAGTAACCAGATTTGATTTAGATAGACTTAGGAATATGAAGGAATGACGTTTCACAAGCTATGTGCACAAACGCTCACTACCCTCCTGGACAGAGAAAGAAGGAACAATAGCATCTGTTCTTAGACAGGTCTTACTGAGGGGAGTGGGGCATACAGCCAGGGTAGTAGGTAATACAGTTTTGTGAGTGCAGTGACCAAAGTTACCATTGGTGTTGTGTGACTGCAGAACAGGAACACCCCTTTGTAGGGCACATGGACTGTTCAACTGGGGAAACCAGCCTGGAGGTAGAGGGAGGTCAAGATGTGTCCAAACCCTGAAAATCTCAATCTTGAGACCAGCAGGAGTGAGGATCGCTCCTCCCCACCCCTGCCCTGTTCTGTGCCTGCATGCCTCTGCCTAACCCCCACCTTCACAATTCTGGAGGTTAGCCTAGCCCCTGACATTCCTCTCCATGTAAACAAAGCATTCCCAGCCCCAGCCAATTGATGTTCAGGCACTCAAAAACCCCTACCCACTAACCCAAGGTCTAGATAGCCCTTATTTCCCCCTCCCCAATAAAGAGAGCCGTGTTACTGGAAGAGCCATGTCAATAAAAGGTCTGTGTCACTAAAGGGCTGTGTCACTGAAAGAGCTGTATTGAAGACAGTGATCTCCACCCCTGAGGGCACTCGCTGCCGAATCGAGATCCTGATAATGCACCCATTCAGCTAAGTTTCACTCCTTCAAGTCCAGTACCTATATAGTTCTTGCGCCTGGATGCCCCAAGGGAAGAAACGGACCCAGGCTCTACCACCCCCTCTGTGGCTACTCTGGAAAAAGCTGAAGGAACCCTACCGCAGGTCTGGATCAGTTATCAAGATTGGCTGTACCACGTACTCCTGGAGAGTGTAGAGAGCTTTACTGTTCAAATGGTTGAGGCCTCTGGCTAATGGTCGAGTTTGTGGCTGCCTGCCTTGGGGAGCATGTGAAGTTTTGTTACCTTTTCCCCTTGTGAACTTTTAAGCTCCAAGAATACTCAAGACCCTGTGCCTTCCTTTCTTTTTATATATCTCCTTGTAACAACCTGACTTTTGAGTAAATTGGACTCCCCAAAGCACACCCCTTCCTTGAAATGCCCACCATCAGGAAGAAACAGAAAAGGGAAAATACAGAGAGAAGAAATAAAAGCCCCTTGTCCGCTGGGATCAAGGCCAACCCTGTTCAGCTCACAGTTCTTATCTCAAGAATTCACTCTTGCTTCTTTGATTATTCAAATTAAAGTCTTTAAATTTTGTTTGTTTGTTTTATCTATGTAAGTCTTTTTTTCTGCACGTGTCTGTGAACCATGCATATGCCTGGTGCCAACAGAGGCTAGAAGATCCCTGGAACCGGAGTTAAAGCTGTAAGCCTCCATGTGGGAGCTAGCAATTGAACCTGGAGGTGGAACAAGAGAGTTGTCTACACACACACACACACACACGCAAACACACACGCACACACGCACACACCCCACATAGACATAGACGCTGACACAGGCTACACCACACACAGGCTACACCACACAGGCACACCTACACAGGCAAATAAAGAAATATATTTTCAAATAATAATAATATAAAATGACAGAAGCACCAGTTCCCCACTGGCCCCCCAGAAGAGCAGCCAGTGTTTTGAACTGTGGCGCTGTCTCTCCAGACTTCTAACTTACGACGTGACTGTTTCCTCCACTAGAGTGTCCAGTGCGAACTGTCCTCTGGGAGAGTCTGCTGCTGGGGATGGGACAGGAGAAAACTCGAGACATCAACTGGAGAAAACGTTCCTGAGAGAGAATGAACAACTGAGTCTCTGCTTATTATTGTTTATGGCAGCAAGAACAGGTATGGTAATTGAAAACAATTGAAAAACTGTAAAACAGAAATGAAAATTCATGAATTATCTTTCCACCCAAAGTAAACACTTTTTAACATTTAACTTTCTCTCTAGGTGAGTATGATCATTAGGAAAAAAATAAAGTATCGAAAATTAACAACATAGACTTCTTCCCTGCAACCCCACCTATTTTAAAGTTCGTGTAATTTTTCAATGAAATATTGATATTGTTATCACCTTATGTTATTATTTTAAAATGTATTTATTTATTTGTGTGTGTGCCTGGTGTGTGTGGTGTGGGGTATATGTTGTATGTGTTGTGTGTGAAGATGTGAAGGTGTGTGTGGGGGGACAGTGTTATGATCTAAATTACACGCTGCGCAACAAGTTGTAGTTACAAAGAGGTTCATTATGGGAAAGACAGTGACAGAGCTTAGAGAGAATACAGAGTGGGGAAACACACAGACAGAAAGGGACAGGCAGAGAGAGGAGGGAAAGAAGAGAGAACAGAAGACAGGACGGTGGGGTGCCAGCGGGTTATACCCTGAGCACCTGGCACAGGCGATGACATAGAATGGCAGGTGGTGACATAAGATGTTGCCAGGACCCTAACGGCCCCTGAGGGCAGGCCAGTGGAATTGCCCGTCCAACAACATAACAGACCTTTCTCTTGTTCGGTGTTTATGTAGGTTCTGGGGATTGGACTCAGGTCACCGGGGTTTTCTGGCAAATTGTCTTTACCTGCCAAGCCATTTTACCAGCTCCCTTTGTTATTTAAAGAATTTAAACACAGCCAACATTTCAAGGACATATTTTCTTCCCAGCTTTGATATTGGCTCCAGGCTATACAGCAGTTTGAAGTATAGTGTGGTTTGAATAAGAATAGCCCCCATAGGCTCATAGATTTGAATGAGTCACCTGGGAGAGACACAATTTGAAAGGATTAGAACAATTAGGAGGTATGGCTTTGCTGAAGGAAGTATGTCACTGGGGGTGGGCTTTGAAGTTTCAAAGGCCCATGCCAAGCCCAGCAATATCCAGGGAGCAGCGTTTTGCTGTGGCATGCCTCACCATTTTTTAAAAAAGAAATATGGGAGACTTTGGACTAGAAAAGAGGTTGAACCCCTTAGTGGGGCTTACTGGGCCATCTTAGAGCATGGATGGTGGTGCTGAGGGAGATGTGAGCTTGAGAGACCAAAAGATTAAAAATCAGTGGCTATTATTTTAAAGTTTAAAGCAAAGGTCTGAACTAAGGCTAACTGGGTGTGCATATGTCCAGCCATTAATGCCCGGAGGGAAAGAACTAGTCTTATTGCATTCTTTCCCTGCCCATTAGAGATACAGTTGCTAGGAAACTGCCCCATCCCCCTAGGAAGGGACACCAGATCGATCATTAATGGTTTGGGGACCTTCCAATAGCCAATCAATTCAAAGTGCAACATCCCTTTTGCATTTTAACCAATAGATGCTTGCCAGGCAGGAATCGCCCCTGCCTTGGGCATCCTGGGAGGTACCAGAATCTTTAAATCATCCAACTAACCTGAGCACAGGGCTGTCGGCTCTCACCACTTTGGCGGTGGGGAGTGTGAGCCCAAGCTGCAGCTTGTAATGATTTGTAATAAAAAGATCCTCATGTGTTTTGCAATGGACTCAGCTCCTGGTGGTAGTCTTTTGGGTATGGCGATTCGGGTAAAACATACTTTGGAGGCTCATCCAGGATCCCCAAGACTTCACAGGACTTCTGAGCTGGAGGATCGGAAGCCCGGGGTAAGTGTGTTTGTCTTGGCCAAGTTCTGTCATTCTATGTGTTTTTGAGATCTCAAGGTATGATACTGTGAGTGGCCAGGGATTGGTCGCATCATTATACACTGGCTGACGAGCTGGCAGACTAAGGCCACGGGGATCTCAGGAGACGTCCTAGATCCCAGTGGGGCAGGGCTCCCCAATAGCACTGTGAGGGACATGGGGTCCCAAATCTGTTTGGTAGGTCTAGAAAGTGGGTTGCTCCCTCAGAGACAGGAAGTGCTGGCAGAATCTGTCTTTGTGTTTCTGGCTGTCTAGCCACTGATGAGTGAAAAAAGAAAGTACTTGAAATTACAACTGGAGGAAGTAAAGTTTTGTCTGTCTATTTAAATGTATGTATGGCCATCATATGTTTGTTTTTGACTAATCTTATGCTCTGTAGGTCATGGTTGTAGATTAAGAGTTATTGGGTATATTTAAAGGTTAAATTCAAAATCTTGTTTAAAACATATATGTGTGCTTATGTGTTTATAAGGTCTATAAATGCATGTGTTTAAATAGCAACAATGTAGATTGCCACGTGGTGTGTGATGTTACTCCCCACTATCTTGATATTGCCACATGGACTGTAATGTGACTGCCATCTTGAGAGTGCCACATGGCATGGGTCAGAAAAAAAAAAAAAGATTACAGAACCTCTTAATCAAATGATTTTTGTTTCCTTTTATACTAAAAAAATGAGTCTTATTTTAAATTGGTATTGGTTTTAGAGATTGGATTCTTTGCACTGGTAATTTAACTTTGACTGTTAAAATTAAGGCTATGCTTTGTGATTTCACTCTTTAAAAAAGGGTACTGTGTTTTGATATTGCAAAAATAGGTTTTGGAGAATGTTTAAATATTTAAGGTGATGAAACGCTTTAAAGTTTATCAGGTATTTTAACTAATGAGCTTGGGCAGTCTAACAAAAAAACTTGGAACAGTTTCTCAATCCTTTTGGGGAGGACAAAAAAAACATTTGGCATTTATTTTATTAATTTTACTAAATTAAACCAAGCCATACTGTTTGAGCACCCCCCCCCCTCAATGCAGTTTTTACAGTGTATCTTGTGGAGAGCTGCTTGTTTGTTAAGCTGCTTTGATTATTAAAAAACATGTTTTCACTCTGGCCTTCACCTTGAGACAGAGAAAAGAGGAAGTTTCACCAAGTTCCTTAAAACTTGTCCCAAGTTCCTTAAAGTTTGTTTATGTGACCCTGGACCATATCTGCTACAGGGCTGTAATTTTAGAAAATTTTGGCAGTTTCAGAACTTCTTTTTGTGTTGATGTGACTTGTTTTTGCTTTGCAAAACATATATATATATATATATATATATATATATATAAATTTTTATTTATAAAAAATATAAAATCATGAAATAAGCCCATGCTGGTCTCCAGCAGGATCATGTCAGGATGGAAAGGATTTTGGTGGGAGTTTTTATGTTGTCTGAAAAGCAAGAGCTAAAGGAAGTGACTGGGATATTAAAGAAAAGAATAGCTTGTCTAAAGTAAGAATGTCTGGTTAAACCAGAAGAACAGGGCTAGGAAAAGCTAACCTGAAGGTATATAGAATGTTATGGAAGGTCAGTGCATGTATGGAAAGCCAGAGGGCATATAAAGTGTATTTGCTTTAGTTCTTCGTACCTGCAAATATGTTTTGAGAAAAAAACCAAAACAAAACTGGAAGGTGTGTTGTTCTTCATTTAAAAGGCTGGTGATTCTTCAATGCAAAATGTTTCCTTATGTTCTGAATTCTGGCCAATAGGTTTGGTGTGGCCAGAATAGCTTGTACAGTTTAAATTTGTTCTGCATTGTTCTGTTATGCAGTTGGTTCTAAAACTTATTTGATTACAATGTTAAAACTTTTGGTTATAGAAAATTGTAAATGTTCCACAGAGCTTCCTATATCGTGGGAGGGAGCAATGCCATCAGCAACACCTAATGGCTATGTTTTGTATTGTCAACCACAGCCTGTGGTAACACAGGGCTAGTCACCATGTTGGTTCAGAGATAAAGAGGGTGGCTAGCCGCCATGTTGGTTCAAGGATAGAGAGGGTAGAGCCATAGTTTTGCCACCATCTTTGTTTAGGTGTATCAGCTATGTTCAGTCCTCTGATTAGTGCTAAGTGCAAAGCTTTTTACTGTTCAGTTTTAATGCAATGTGGTAGGATCAGCAATATTTGCTAGCCTCTCTATGAACTACATCTGGTTAAAAGTTTTGCTTTGATTTTAGTTCAGAAAGTACATCATTAAAGTTATGCTAAATACTGTACTTGAGTAAAAGATTGAGCCTTACCTAGTCTCTTTGTTTAATTTTTTCTTTTTAAGGTTATGCCTAGGATGGGGAACTATAAAGTTTGCCCATGTAGATCTACTTAAAATATAGTTCTAAAACATGCATCTAAGGAATATGCCAAAATTAGAGATTATAACATTCTGTTTTATAGGACGCAATTTAGAATAGATAAATAAAAATAGACAAAGAACAATTCAGATATCCTGGCCCTCAAGCTTGTCAGAGATCTGATGAATATGGAATTTTAACATGTGTAAGCTTATTGTGACAGACAGTCCCAAAATCCTGGCAATAGCTCCCCCAAGGTCTCCGAGAAGATTTGGGAATGATAGATGACCGCGACTCTGGATTGTGGTATGCTAACCACTGGGCAAGACTGCCTCAACTGGCCCGCTGGTAGGGCCCAGCCTAACCTGTGGACAAAGTTGTGGACACCTGGAGATCCATTGTTTCACACTGAAGGAAGAAAGGTGAGGTCAATCTCTCATGTTCCTTTTTCCCACAGAAGCAGTCTCTTATCTGTGCCTGGCTGGACCAGGGACACTCCCTACATGATGGACTAAGTAGCCGTCTCTTTCATTTTGATTGGTTCATGGATTGGTACATTTATTTAGCTTATAATTCATTCTTCTCAGGTCTCTGATCATATTGACTGCTAAGCTAAGCTAATGGTAACTTTGCAGCTAAAGAGAAGACAATTAAACCCACTGTAAGCTCGTTGGTCAGTTCAGTAGCTAGCTAGAGCTACTAGGTACTAGATCTTTTATTTAAGAAGGATGACAGGTTTCCTTGCTCACAGGATCCATGTTAGTTGCCCGTGTCTCACGGTAAATAGCTGGATAGAAAGATACGGAGCTTATGTAGGGTCTGAGGATATAGGAGTTTAGGTTGTGAGAATCTATAAAATGTTGTTTGGTCTGGGAAAATGTTTCAGGGTTGATAAATGCAAGAAAGATTGGAGAGTCTAAGTAGGTGTTTTAAGGTATATAAATATGAGTTGTAAAGATAAAAATGATTTAAGGCATATTAAAAATGGGAGATAGTTTAGATTTTTCCCTCCTCTTTGGTACTGTTGTGCTTATGTAGTTATAAGATTTCAGAAGTTCAGAGTTTTGACATTGATCAATAGAGTTCTGATAAATTGATGGAGCACTGACTGCTTATTATTCAGTCACCGGCTTGAGATTTTAATTTTCTTTGATTGTCTTCTGGAGATAGACTTAAAGGTGCCTCTCATCATGCTAAAAACATCTGTTTAATGTATATACTTGACCCAAAAGCCACAGCCGTTACTATGGTATTCTTAATATCTGCCATTTCTGAGGTAGACTTTGACACAGAAATATCTTAAACCTATTCCTTCTAGTTGCTTTGTTAAGGAAGTTCCAAGCATCCAGGGTTTAGCACTGAAGCCATTAATGCATTTCTGCCTAACTTTCCAGTGTGACATGGAGATGTGAGATAAAAGTAGATGCTAAGTGTATAAAAGATGGCTGAGCTCCTTTGATGGCTGATTTCTGACAGCTATGCCCACAGTTA
>CM053767.1:53907660-53929917 GCA_028658305.1 Pachyuromys duprasi | reverse complement strand
ATTCAACCTCAGACCTGCAGATACAGAGTTTGAAGATTTCCTTGCTTTTTTGGGGGGGGGGGTGGGTTGGAAGGATGGGAGTCTTTATTTAGCCCAGTATTTCCTCACTATGCTACTATTCTTCCATTTTGGATTGGTATGTGTATTCTGTGCTGTAGTATGTTGAAGGCATGTGATCTGTATTTTAATTTTGATTTTTAAGGAAGTTATGATTAAGAGATTGCCGTAAGTGTTGGAAGAGACTTTGAACTTGGACTTTTAAAGCACTGAGACAGTTACTTCGAGGACTTTTGAAGTCCCACTGAATGCATTTTTGCATTGTGATGGCTACAAGCCTGTGGGGGCCAAGGAGTGGAATGTAGTATTTTGAATGAGAATGGCTCCCATAGGCTCATATACTTGAATGCTTATCACCAGTGACTAGCACTACTTGAAAGGGTTAGAAGGATTAAGAGGTATGACCTTGTTGAAGACCAATAAGGATGTAGCTCTCAGCTGTTTCTCTAACACCATTCCTGCCTGTGTGCCACCATTCTCTCTGTCATGATGAAAATGAACTAAACCTCTGAACTGTAATCTCCAATTAAATGCTGTCTTTTATAAGACTTGCCTTGGTTTTGGTGCGTCTTCACATCAATAGAACACTGACTGAGACACATGGCATCACAGAAAGAGTCCTTGTTTTTTTTTGGTTTTCTTTTGTCAATTTGAGAAGTGCTAGAGTTCTTTGAGGAGTCTCAGTTGAGAAAATACCCTCACCAGATTGCCTGTAGAAGAGTCTCTAGAACATTATTTTTAATAAATAGTTGATGAGGAAGGTCCCAGCCAACTGAGTGTGGACCACTACTAGACAGGTGGTCTTGAGTGGTGTTAAAGAAAGTAGGCTGTGCAAACAAAGGGGAGCAATCCAGGAAGCAGTACTCTCCATGGTTTTGGCTCCTGTATCTGGGTTCCTGCTGTGCTTGCAGTCCTGTTTTGTAGGGGGTCTAGGTCTGGTCCATGCAAGCTCTTTAGTTGGTGGTTCAGTCTCTGTGAGTCCCATGAACAAAAATTGGGTGGGGGCATCTCTGGGACAGGGGAAGCTCCTGGGAGTCTGTGGGAGTGACCTTAGAGACTTCTAGACTCTTCTAGTTAAAGAGGCTGAAGTTGCCACCTCCTGTAGCCAGGTGGGACTTCCAGTTGTGGGAGGGTAACACCATCCCACCCATAAAACTTTCAACCCAAAATTAGTCTTGCTTACAAGAAGTGTAGGGATAAAGACTGAGGGAACGGCAAACCAATGACTCACCCAACTTGAGACCCACCCCATGGGAGAGAGTCAACCCCTGACACTATCAATGATACTCTGCTATGCTTGCTGACAGGAACTTAGCATAACTGTCTTCTGAGAGGCTTCATCCATCAGCTGAAACAGATGCAGAGACCAAACAATAGGTAAGTTCTGAAGGAGAGTAGGAAGAAGGATTGAGAGAGACAGAGTGGTCAAGGACATCACAAGAAGACCTATAGAGCTCTTCATTCTTAAAACTGGCTAAGAACGTTTCCATTGTGTTATCTTTGGTGTTTAGATGTTTGTGATTCCTGTCAGAGCACAAGTTACCAGTAGCAGCAAGTGACCATCCTCATCTTTTAGTATCAAGAGAGCTCTTCCCCATGCACAGCATAGGGACACTTAGTCCATAGCTATAGAAGAACTGGATGAGAAATTGAATTAATAGCAAGATGTTCATCTTTATTTGTTCCTTAGAAAATATAGAACTTCTGATTCAAAACAACAACAACAAAAAAGATATTATGGGGATAAAGTAATTTGAATCACTCACTAAGCCTGTGAGTTGCAAGGGGAAGAAGCATAATGAGAGAACTATGGAAATCGAGGTGGTTTTCTACCAGAGATGGCTAAAGAAAGGAGCTCAATGGAAAATGTTGGCCGGAGTAGGGTAATTAGTAGCTTGTCATCACAGCAAGGGAGAAACCAGTGCAGCAGGAGAAACCAGTGCCCAGTACCACAAGGCAAGAATGAAACCAAGCAGAAATTGCAAGGACAGAGATCTTCAGTGGAGCCTACTGATGTATGTTGTTACTACAAATGCATAATGTTTTTTTTTTCCTTTTGACTACTGAAAAAATTACATGCCTCCCATTTGTTTTAAATCCATTGCACTGAAATACCTGTAGAAGAAAAAAAATTAGAATACAATAGTTTAATGAAAAGTATAATTTATCTGAATCAAGTTATATTAAAGTATTTTGTTTAGAGATTACTCTATAATGATGAAGAACTTTCAAAGATTGTGTGTGTGTGTGCCCACTGAGGACAGAGGAGTCAAACACTCTGAAACTGGAGTTAACAGGTGGTGATGATTCACAATATGGGTGTTAAAAAGCAAACCTGGGTCCCCTGCAAAATCAGTGGTGGATGTTAACCACTGAAAGATCTCTCCAGCGCTCCCCTGCACTCAGAGCTTGCTTTTAATATTAGCCAATTCCTTGGGCTCATCATATTGTGTAAGTTTCTCTGAACAGGAGTCTTGTGTCTTCTCTGTTTAGAATCTGTACATCTTTTAATGAGAAGGCACAGAATTTCCACCTCACACTCACATTGACATCATTTGTTTCAGAGTGTACCTCCCCCACTTCACAATTCCACGTGGAACCAAAAGATATATGAACGTGAATTCATTCAAGGTTGCATAATCTATCACTGCACTCGTGTTTATCATCTAGTGTCTTCCTTTTTGGATTTCTATTTTAATGCATACTCTAAGGATGTTTTTTTTTCTTTTTGGTCAAAATAATCCTTGCCTTCATTAACATAATGGAGCTTCTGGAGAACATGGGTTTTCCCAAAGATCTTACATTTTCACCTCTTCAGGAAAAGCTTCACTTTATAGCTTTTATATTTTATAAACTCCTCATGGTGATTCTCATAAGTCATTCTCACCTTTCCTTTACCGAAAGCACAATCGGTTGGGTTTTTCTGGAAAGAAAAAGAAATTGCCTCAAGTCATTTTCTCTTATTTCCAGGAATAGAATTAAATTAATGCAATAAAATTTAAGAAAAGTCTTTCTTTCATCTAGCTTTTGTGCTTATTTTTCTTTTTTTTTTTTCTTTTGTACTTGAAAGTTATGTCTCTGTGCCCAGTCAGGGATTTGTAAATTGTCTTTGCTCATTGTCTCCACTGATCTCAGGCCCCGGGAAAAGGCTTCTAAAGACCTGTAATTTCTGCTCCTGCAGCTTCTGTAGAACAGCAGGTTTCGCTCAAGGTGATTTTTTACTAGATTCTCTGGAATTCTATCAGGTGTGCTTGTTTCTCTGATGCAGGGCTGGCACTTCCTTCACTGCATGTGACGAGTGTGTACACGGCCAAGCGACATGTTGCCTTGCGGACCACCAACGTTAGAAGTATGGCTCACTAGGTGATTTATCATCAGTCCTTAAAAAATTTATCTTGTGTCTTAGTTAGGTTTACTGCTGCTGAGATAAAACACCATAACCAAAGCAACTTGGAGAGAAAAGAGTTAATTTCAGTTTACAGTTCCTCCTGAAGGAAAGTGGGGGCAGAAACCTGGAAACAGGAACTGAAGCAAAGACATTGGAGGAATTCTGCTTACCAGCTTGCTCCCCATGGCTTGCTCAACCTGCTTTTTTATGCAACCTAGTACCGCCCCCCTGGGGGTGGGGAGGGGAGAACCTGTAGAATTTGTAGGTCAGCAATAACCACCAGGTAGACCAATGGTTTTGAACCTTCCTAATGCTGCAAGCTTTTAATACAGTTCCTCATGTTGTAGTGACCCCAGCCATAAAATTATTCTCTTGCTATTTCATAACTGTTATGAATCATAATGTAAACACATGATATGAAGGGTATCTGATATGTGACCTTCATGGAAGTCTGGATCCACATGTTGAGAATCACTACAGTAGATGCCCAGGACCCAAGACTGGGTACATTAGCAATCTGGATTCTTGGAGAATTCTTTAGTTTATTTTGGAAACTCAAAGAAGCTGGGTTCTGAAACCAGCTAAGGAACACGGTAGCAGCTTCGGCAGTTGTAGAAGTGGCTGCAAGAAGGTAGATGGAAAAACAAACAGCCCAGATGAACATGCTGACATGGTCAAAGGACTGACCATTGAGATGTGCATGCAGGCAGGCAAAAAGGCAAAGCCCTTTCCCTCAGACCTCCTACCCATGTTGAGGGTGGCTCTTCCCAGCTCAGTTCCTCTGAAGAGTTTCAGTGTATGCTTCTCAACTTCATTCTAATTTAAACTTTAATTATTTATTTTTTTGCACATGTTATGGCTTATGTATGGAGGTCAGAAAACAATCTCTCTCTCCCTCTCTCTCTCCAGGTAAATTGGCCTATCAAGGACAGGTGGCTGAGACAAGCTTGTTAGGGTTGTCTGGGCAGGTGCTGACCCTAACAGTTCTGGTAACACCAATAGAGTAGGTCAGCCACCCATTTTTTTTTTAAACCAGGGCTCCATTTTATTCTTATTTTACTTAGTTATTGAATCACTTTACTGTCCCCACCCTACTCCTTCCTCTCCTTCCAGTCTTACCCTCACATACCCTCTTTGCCCCGTTTCTCCCTCTCCTTCTCAGAGAAGGGGAAGCCCCCAACAGGTACCAACCCACCCTGGCACCTCAAGTTACAGCAGGACTAAGCTCATCCCCTCCCACTGAGGCCAGACGAGGCAGCCCAGTTAGGGGAAAGGGATCTAAAGACAGCCTCTACTCCCATCGTTAAGAAACCCACATAATGACCAAACTGCACATCTGGTACTTTTGTGTAAGGAGTCTAGGTCCAAGCCCATGCATGCTCTTTGGTTGGTGGTTCAGTCTGTGTGATCCCCAAAGGCCCAGTAGCCACCCATTCTTAACACAGTAATTAAAGAGGTAAGCAATAGTGAAATGAAGGGGCTGGAGAGATGACTCAGTGGTTAAGAGCACTATATGCTCTTCCTAAAGGACCTGGATTCAATTCCTAGCACCCATATGACAGCTCACAACTGCCTTTAACTCCAGTTCCAAGGGATACGACACCTTCATACTAATGCACATAAAATAAAATTAAATAAATTTAAAAAATAGTGAAATGGAGAGAGAGGTGATTTAATCAATGTGGCCATTGTGGGAAGAACAGAAAAGGGTCAGGGGTCTCTACCACAAGTCTTTCTTTGATTGACTAAAACTAGGTTGAAGCAGAGGAATAGCTGGGGCAGGGAGCATAAGAGATCTGCATAATTAAGCAGTCCTGGTCCAGGCAGGCTCTGCCGATGCCTCTGTCATTGCTTGAGGGTAACAGTCTGGTTCTGAGGCTCTGATATTTTTTGCTCCAAGATGTGCCCTGCCATCATGGATATCAGCCCTCAGGAGTACTCTGTCCTACAGGCTGGCCCAGTAGTTGTAAATACTTTCTAATTTTTGTCAGAAAGATGTTTACCTATTGGCCTTACTCTTAAAATCCAAGATGGCTTCAGAGGAAAAGCTAAGGAGTCAAATGTAAACCCTGAGAGGAAAAACATGGTCTTATAAGACTAGCGCCATGTTTTCACTTCACATAAGGAACCAAAAGGTTCTGGAAAATACACAAGGTTCCTTTGCCTTCGGAAGAGAAGATCAGCAGCGTCCCAGTCTTTAGGAATTGAGGATATTTCTGGAAACAGGTGCCCTGGAGTCAGAAGTCAGTTTTCCTAACTCCTGCTGGGAAATAAACCCTCACCTGGGAGCAACTGGTCTCTGCTGATATCGAATGATTTTGTTGTGATTCCATATTTAACTAATTTTTCACATATTAAAAGAGCTGTTATCAATGTCATTTTACTTGTTGAAAGTTACATAACTTAACTTTTAAGTGCTAAATTAACTTTGATGAGACAAAAAAAAAAAAGAAAGAAAAGAAAAAAAAGAGGTTATTCTCAAGCGCTGCCTGTGCTACCTGACAGAAGCCCGCACCCATGGTTTTTACCTCAGGAAATGCTGGGTTCATCTTTGGAGTGCATCTCACATAGAGACTATTTGCAGATTAGTAGAGGTAACAGGAAAAGAATGTTCTCTCATGGGTTTGATTTTATTCTCTATCACGAATATAGTCTCTTGTTCTCCTCTTGGTGACCTCTGAGCCAAAGACTTCTAGAACATTCTTTATGCTCTTTGTTCCCTTCCTGTAAGAAGGAAAGGCCTGTTAGAATAGCAAGCCATAATCTAATGGCAGCCTGCTGGCGTTCCCCGCTGCTCCTTGTCGTTCTCTTTCTCAAATATGTTGTCATACACAAATAAAACATCTACAGCCCAGGCCTGCTAACAGAACCCCCGCCCAGCCAGCCCCCAATTAAGGTGGCAGCCCCACACCTCACTCCCAGCCACTGAGGAACAGATTGCCTGCCGCATCACTCAAGCCCATCATTTCTGTTTCTCCCTGTGGCATGCAACCCTTTTAGATGCTTTCTGCTGCTGGCAAGACATAGTTAGCATTTTAAGATTAATATTATATATGCTTGACTTTTACAAGGCTAGATACCCAGGGGACTGACGTTTAATAGATGTTAATGGAATTTAATTTTTATACACATTAGTTACGAACATTTATCTTCTAAATAAAATAGTGTGGAACCTTATGTAACACCAGGAAAATTTCAAAACAAATTATTTTTTCATCTGGCAACACTGAATGGAGTTACTGAGCAGAAAAAGCTGCTTTTTGATATTTAGACTTTAAAACCTGAATATAATTATCATTAATTACACTGAGAATGTCAGTGCTAACTTTACATGTTCCATAGTTATTATCATTGCAAAGCAGTTCTGAGATGGTATTTGAATAGAAACTTTCTCCACAATCTATTTTTCTAGTGATTTTCATTTAATGAGGACTTGCTGCTGCACATGAAACAAAACCAAGTTAAACCAACGAATCAATCACATAGGAGTCCAAACCTCAATGTGTTAAACAAGAAACATCACAGTTTCTTTTTTAAAAGAATTAATGAAAAAAAATAGAAAGAATTAGCCATCAAAAGCAGCTTATAAACAGTAAAGGTGCTTGACGAGGTCCTTGAGGTAAGTTATCTTGATGTTTTAAGATTAGAAGCATGATGACCCCTTAAAAAAAGGTGTGTGTAAGGTGTTCTGAATGTCAAGTTTCGATGTCAAAATCTGGCTAATGTATGATTTCCAGAATTTCCCAGCGCAGGAAGACAGCCATACTCCCCGGGTGTGTTTGAGCTTGGAAGCTAAGCTGGGTCAGACTTACTTAGTAATGGATGGGAGAACACATATAAAAACTACCTGTTAAATTTCTATATGGTGAAATCTCTCCAGTTCCCATTAATGAGAAAACATCTTATACTTGGTCTTTGCTTTAATGTCTGGTACTGTCTCCTCAACAAACAGACTAGATCTGATTTTGACAATAGCCGAGTAAAAGGCAATAATGGAGCACAGCCCATTGGGGAAGGGATCTGGGGTCTGTCACATTTGTGAACTTCAATAAGGAACCTGACTTTCCTGTCCTACTTTTTCTATGTAAATTTGGATGCTTCAGTTGCTATGGAATGGACTTTCAGCTCCTGAAGGCTTTTCTATATCTTAAAATTACTCACTGTAATTCAACTGTAAGTCAACAGCTAGAGACCTTCCAGATCACTACCAACCTTATTTTATGAGGAAAGGTCTCTCACTAAACCTGGACCTCCCCATTTTGGCTCTTGAGTGTGCCTGGGATCTACTTTTCTCTGAAACCTCCTCCTCCCTTCAGCACAGGCGATCTAGCACCTGTACCCAGCCTAACTGCTTTTAGTTAGGTGCAGAAGGACCTGGACTCAGCATCTGGACTCCATGCAGCAAGTTACTGAACAATCTACTCCTCACCTCTCACTCCTCCCATCCCATCATCATTTATTTATTTACTTATTTGTGGGGTTTTTTGTTTATTTATTTGTTTATCGGGACAAGGTTTCTCTGTGTAGCCTTGGCTGTCCTGAACTCACTTTGTAGACCAGGCTGGCCTTGAACCACTGGCCTCTGCCTTCCCAAGTGTTGGGATTACAGATGTGTGTGGTGTCTATTTTTGCCTTTTCATTCTGGATGAAAAGGCAAATGCCTTCACAGAAATAGAGACAAGCGTAGATCACAGAAGTTCTGCATTTGTGCCTTAAGAGATAAATGAAGTCTATCAAAAGGCTCACTGAGTGACCTACAGAGGCATACAAGTGCCCCACAGAGACACGCACTGGAAAAGTGTGCAAGAGAGGAAAGCAAGAGGTCAAAAGAGAGGATATACTTTTATAACTGATTAACAAATGGTTAATTCGTAAAAGCCATCCCCTCCAGAGACCACAGGGTGCTTTAATTCCTAATTGGACAGTGCCCTGAACATAAGTAAGGAGAGTCCCTGCTGCCTCGGGAGGAAGAGAGACATCCACAAGACAGGCTTGTGCTTGTCTCTCTCCTGATTTACCGTATGACCTTGGGCAAGCCATTCATCTTCCTCCAATACAGTTTCCCTAATTGTAAAATGGAAATAAAAATACTCTCTGGCTTGCTGAAGATTAACGAGACACAATGAATGCTCCAAAGCTCCCGGAGGGAAAGTGGCTCTGTTTGAGAAACCAAAGGACTATTAAGTAGTGTTATTGGGCTTTTCAAACAACTTTGGAAGGAAAAACCACAGCAATAAAGCAAGAGCGTTAAGCTTTCTCTTCTAAAAACAAACAAACAAAAAACACCAAGAGTAAATAAAAGACTCAGCTTTTACAATTAACTCAAGGTTTCCTGTTTGTTACTCTAGCAACTGTTGGGGAGCTGGAAGTCCTGGCCCCGGGTTTCCCTCTTCATAATTCTCTACCCCTACTCTTCAGTAAAAACACGAGGAATGAATGTTTCAGAGATGTGTCTTCTTTTCCTGTAAGATAGTGGATAATACTACTATCTAATGCTTATGTTTAAACATACATGAAGACGCTTGGCAGAGAATACCAACTTCCAACGAAGTATCTGCTGAGAACTTCTGTTTCCTTGAAGCATAATTATTCTGAAGCTACTGAAATGTCGACCTCCAAAAAATTCAAAGGTTTTCATGACAAAGCACTGAGATACAGCGGTGACTGTGAGGACCCTGTCTTTACTTTAAAAGGCACTAGGAACAAAAACAACTTTGGGACTTGGGCAACGCCTTAATATTTCGGCAATTGGACACAAGAGGGCACTGTGAGCTTGCTTTGGCAAGGGACAGAGGGCTACCTGCGATCTGCGCTTGGTAGGGAGGGTTGAGCGCTACCCAGGACCTTAACTCAGACTCTGGAAAGAGCGACTCGGTGATCTAGGACTGGGGGACAGATGAAGCTTCACAACCTGCATTGTCTTTCTCCTGTTCCTAAATATAAGGTTTTTTTTTTTTTTCTGGCAGCTACTTTTCAGTATGACAGTCTTGGATCCAGGAGCTTGGGAGCCCAGACACCCAGCCCTGATAATTGTAGAAATATGTGGAGCATTTTGGGTGCACCCATATCAGTTATTTTCCAGGCCATCAAGAAAAAAAAAAGGTATCATTTTCATTTGATTCTCAGGGTCTATGTCTAATAGGGGATTAGGCTCCGTTAATATAGAGGAAGTGGACACAGTCCCTTCCCCACAACCAAAGGCCCTGAAGATAGGAGAAAGACCCTAAGACAGCCCACCCATCAGTGTCATGGTAAAAGGCAGGCACCCCCCTCCCCCAGGACTCCTTCTGGAAAAAGGTGTGGGTCAGGTCTCGAAATATTAGCTCAAGAGTGAAGATGAATTTTACTTCTGTGAAAAATGAGGAAATTGTTGCTGCCTGCAAGGTTTCTTAAGGTTTTATCTTCTCCCCAGAAGATGGGGCCCAGGGAAACGCTGCCCGGGAATCGGTGGTCTTTCCCCCACTCTCAGCGCTGCCCCCACACCTTCAAAGCCGGGACGTGGGCACCAGGAGGAATCTCAGCTGATTTTGTTACTCTCCTCTGGACAGAAAGTGCTAGCTGCCCTGGCGTTCTCTTTAAAGCAAGCTGCACGGTGGTGTATCGATTAACACGGAACCTGGGGCAGGGAAGGGGGAGCCTGTGATCCCTGTCTCAGGGGCAGAAAACGCCTCGCGTCCCTGGGCACGGACGGAGCCACGCGGGGCAGAGTGACTGTGGTGAGAGGTGGAAAGGAGGCAAAAGGCGGGGGAGGTTGAGGGGCTCTGAACGGCGCGGTGTGTGTGTGGCGGGAAGGGGGTGGGGCGGGGAGAGACGCCGACCAGGAGAAAGTAACAACCCACCCCCAAACTTTCGCAGATCTGACGGCCTTGGAACGGCCAGGCGATCAGGAGCGACTGGGCCCTCCCGACGCTCACCGGGGCGACTGGCGCGGAGGGGCAGCGGGCCCGTCAGGCTGGACGGTCCCCACGTCGCGTCCACCCTGCTGCCAAAACGCTGTTGCTCGGGGCACAGAGCGCAGGGCACAGCGGCAGACACGCCGTGCTCCGTGGAAGGGGGAAGGGACACTGGACCTAACAGCTTCGCTCAGCCCAGTGGGGCGGCGGGGACCTGCCCTTGGACTCGCCGCGGGAGTCGCCATAGGCTGGGTAGAGCGAAGAGAAACCCGAGGGTTTAGGGTTCCAAAGAAAGCTCGAAAGACACCCCGGGCCGCCACCGGAGCCCGGAAGCCTCACAGCCGCCGGGTCACCGTGACCCCGGGGACGACGGTGACCGACGAGCGCGCGGAGCAGGCGCTCGCGAGCACCCGCGGGTCTGCGGCCGGCGCCTCCTCCCAGCGTGGGGCGCGGGTGCCGGCGCCCGCGGCGGAGAGAGCCATGCGGCGCGGGGCCCGCGCACTGCCCGAGCCCGGGAGCCTCCTGGGCGGTGCAGCGCGGCGGTGACCCGCGCGGGGCCGAGGGGTGTGCCCGCCCCGCCCGCGCGCCCCTCCCCGCGGCGGCCGCGCGTCCAGGGCGGCGCGGAGCCGAGCGCTCGCCAGCAGCCCGCGCCCGCCAGCGCCGCGCCTGCTCGGGGAGCCCGCGTCGCTGCGAGGTGCTCTCGCCCACCGCGCTCTCTCCGCGGCAGCCTCCGATGGCTGTGGCCCTGCGGCCGGAGCCCGAGCGCTAACGGAGAAACTTTTCCTGCCGTTTCTTCTCCCCACCCCCTTCTCGGAGAGGATTAAAAGTTCCAGGCACCGGTGCCGCCCGTGCCACTTGGGCGCTCTCCGGCGGGTTCCGAGGCTCAGCCATGTGCACCAACATAGTTTACGAGTGGCTGAAAGCGTTACAGCTCCCGCAGTACGCCGAGTCCTTCGTGGATAATGGCTACGATGACCTGGAAGTGTGCAAGCAGATTGGAGACCCGGACCTGGACGCCATCGGGGTGCTGGCTCCCGCGCACCGCCGGCGCATCCTGGAGGCTGTGCACCGGCTGCGGGAGCAGGACGCGGCCGCCGCGGGCCTCTATTTCACGCTCGAACCGCAGCCGCTGCCACCCGCACCGCAGGCGGACGCGGTGCCCCCGGGCCGCCGGGGGGAGCCGTGCGGTGGCTCAGCCCAGGGCACTCGCGGGGACCCCCGTGGCCAGGCCAGCGCTCCCCGCAGCAGGGAGCTGGTGAGCTACCCTAAGTTGAAGCTGAAGATCATGATCCGGGATAAGCTGGCCCGCGACGGCGTCCACCTGAGCAAGCCCCCGTACTCGCGCAAGGTAAGGAGGGGACGCGGCAGGAGGGGCCAGCCTGGCGCTTCTGCCGCGGCTCTGCAGTCTGACAATTGAGAGACCAGGTGTTCGGGCTGTCTGGTTCTCTTTCTCTCTCTTTTTTTTTTTTTTTTTTTTTTGCGTTATCTGTGTATTCCTTCCATCCTGGTGGCAGTAGTAACAGCTGGTCAGTCAGATTCTGAATCTAGATAGCTCTAAACTAGGGATAGGATACCCTATAACATTTGGCCTTGATTGTCAGGTCCTGGGTAATGGGTACTTGCTTTTGGTGGCCGCCGAAAATCCTAACGCCTCAATTCTTGGTATTGAAGAAGACAAGAAGATGGCTCACATTGGCCTTATTTTCAGCCTTCTTTTTCTTTTTCTTTACTTTTTCTGAGTTTTGAGAAACTTCCAGGAGGAATGGATGACTGTTCCCGAAGAAGTAGGGGAATTCAGGACGAGGTGGTCTAAATTCTGTGCTTCTGAGAAGTGTACCCTTAACACGAACCTGGGGGGGGGGGACTAAGCACAAAATATGTGCCTACTCACAGGAGGCAGGTTCCTCAAGCTTAAGTATTCCGGGCTGATGGAGTGCTGAGCAAACGGATAATTGGGCCTCCGAGTATGCTTTTACAGTCTGTTGCATTACTAGTTTGACTTATTGATCCAAATGAAAGGAAGGTAGCTTCTTCTAGAAAATCCGAGTGGACATGTTTGAGGGAGGACGGGAGGAAGTGACATTTCCATGCCCAGAAAGGAATTTTCACACGTGAGGCCAGGCTACAAGTTCTTACAGCTGCTGCGTGAGGCTTGCAGACACATGGATCGGGGTTTGAACAATTAAGTATCAGAAAGTGTATTTTCACGCCAGAGCACTGTCTCTAGCTCCAAGTGAGTTGGTTTGGCTTAGTTAAGTAAATTGATTTGGCTTCATTTCTGAAGCCATCCTCCTAGTGGGTGCCAATTTGGCAGAGATGCTGACAGCACAGGTAATGTCTGAGGTTGCCTGGAACTCGCAGGAAAATGAATTTCTCAGGCTGAAAACAACCTGGGGAAGCCCAGTGGAAAAGCTGTGGTAAGAACAGGCTGCAGGCTCAGTGTTAACAACACAGGAAAAGTGCCCTGTCTAAGCGCTGCGTGGGCAGCATCAGCCCTAGAGGCCCTCTGTAGCCTCAACTGAAGGTAGTAATGCCTAACCCAAGCAAGTTCAAAGGTTAGTGCCGCAAAAAAGTAGATACAGTAAAAAGAAAATCAAGGTTTAATGTTATCTACCTGTTACTTGCAGGTAGGGGAGGCAACTATGATCACTTGACTGAGAGTACGAATTGCTTTTATAAGGAGGATAGGTTAAGAAGAAAGTTTGCCTCCAACACATGTCCCAGCCACCCACTCTGACAATGCCATTGGTGGGTGCTGGGTTCAGGAATGGAGAATTGTAATCAGATGCTGCACTGGCTGCTAGCCTTTAGGATGTCCAGTGAGGTTAGAAGGGCCATAGTCAGCAGAACACAAACTTTGTTAATAATATACCAGAAATGAAGTGAGCTTGCACCAAGAGATGTGTACCCGAGTACATGGAAGGCTCAGTTTAAATCCTGGACAAAAAGAAGGCAGAGACATGCTAGGGCTGGTTTATGCTCAGGACTATTACAGTGCAGCGTCACTGAGAGGGTGGGGAGTGTGGGCTGCGGGTAAGTGGATGGCATCAAAATACTGCATTTTGGTTCCATTATTATAAGACAAAACAAGACAAGTCTAAACATCAAACCTAGAAGCTGGAAAGCACATAAGGGACAGATGCAATGTTTGAGCAGAGGCTTTGAGCAATGATTGCTGCTTAGATCAACAAGTAACATGGTGATGAATTTCCCTGTCTTTCTCTTGGCAGGAACTCTTGATGCTTAGGAACTCATTGTATAGCTGAGGCTTGTCTTGAACTCCAGATCCTCCTGTCTCTGTGATACTATTTACTTTCCATGAAAAGAGATAAAGTTTAATTAGATAAAGTTCTGTCAGCTTTATCTAATTAAGCTGTGAAGCCTAAACTGTCTTCAAACACAAAAATCCTCCTATCTCTCAAAGTACTGGGATTATAAGCATGAACTGTAGCTTTCAAGTTTACTTTTCCCTAAACATCTCAGAACAGTATTGCTTACTAATAAAACTTGTCCACTTTTACTTTCTACTTTTTTGTTGTTTGTTTTTTGAGACAGGGTTTCTCTGTGAAGCCCTGGCTATCCTGGAACTGGTTCTTGTAGACCAGGCTGATCTTGAACTCTCAGAAATCTGTGCGCCCAGCTCTGCCTCCCAGTGCTGGGATTGAAGGTGTGCTTTCTGTATGTATTTAATTTTCCTTCTTTAACCAATAGAAGACTCAATGGGGGGCAGTAATGCTCTCATTGCCTCCTTCAAGATGTTCCTTCTGGGGAGCAAAAAAATATGGAATCGGAAAACATAGTTGTAAGAAAGATGAGCATATACTGGCATAGTAATTACAGAATATATGCACAAGAAACTAAACAGATAACTGTGAAGTAGCAATCATGTTGCTCCTTTGAAATTTTCTGTTTATATATGAGGGCCTCTTAAGTTTGAGATGTTCAATTGGGTGGGAATTTGATGCAGTTCTTTCTCTCATAAACAGTGCTGGGATCAGTTTCTTTAAAATGTGACCACATCCTAGTTCTGATTTTCTTCTGCTGCTTGGCTCTCTTATGGTCATGATCAGAATGTGTACTGCTCATTATATCGATTTGGAATTCGGTTTGGTAGAGCACACTCACTCTTTCTGGCAGTCATTATTATGACCAATCCTTGGTATGTAGTACTGCAATGAGAACATTGTTTGCTTGGAGGTGACCATGCCAAGGTGCTCACGGTGGGGATGGTGAACCTTCTGCAAAGAAGTAGGAACTGAAAAATGTTCTCAAGAATGACCTGAAAGGACTGTAGGATTTGTATCAGTAAAACAGCCCAGGTTTCATGATCAGTGAACTAAACTATAAGTAAAAAAGAAAGGCTCTCCTGTTTTTCCTTCATGTAGGACCATCAAGAGCTTGGGAATAGCAGACTTCAAGTCAGACACAGATGAGTCCATTTGCTGCTCTTTTTAGTGACTTCTACCTCTCTGATGGGACATACTTATCTGCACATATATACAAGTATAAATGTATATAGTTTTCGGATGCATTTTTTATGCATGTAACTTCTTGTGATCAAGCTTCTCAATCCCACACCTTTAGATTACAGCTTACTAGTTTTGGCAATCTGCAATCAATAGTAATAATTCTACTAGGTATTAATGTATTATTTAATAATTCTGTAAGCATCCTGCCAGCAGATATTGTAGGATCTAGCAGGAAAGACATAAGATAGAATACACAATAATAACCATGTGTGATATTGCTTTGATGGAAATCATAGGATGCTATGAATAGGTATATAAACCTTGTTTTACATGGAACTGGAAGAGTGAGGTATATTAGCAGAGAGGTAGGAGGAAGCAGAATTCTGGAAACAACCAGAGGCCAAGATATTTCAAAGAGAGAAACTGTTCAAGAACTGTAGCCAGGTAGGACATTAATGAAGTAGATTTATAAAGTTCTTTAAATTTTTAATTTATTTTTATTGTCATTTTGTATGTGATATGTGACACATGAGGGGCTGTTGGGTCAAGATCAGAAGTCAACCTTGTGGAGTCGATTCTCCTCCATAGTCTATAATTGAGTTTGAATTTTGGTCACTAGGTTTGCTCAGTGAACTCCCATACTTGCTGAGCCATATTCTACTAAAGTTCGTCCCTGGAGAATGTCTTCTTGCTTCTTTGGAAGGTATTTTAATTAGTATAGCCTTATGTAATAAAGCTATAGAGATGTTAATCATCATTTACACATTATTATAAATGCAATTGACAAGGTTCCATGGTAATAAGGGTGTAAGGGATACTCAGAGGAAGAAATTTGGAAAGACAAAGTTGCTATGAAGGCTTCCGTGTGTGGAGGGCACAGAGCACTAGAAAGGAAGGGATCTTGGCATGCTGTGCCCTTTGGCATTTTGCCTGGGGTCTTGGCAGAAGCAGATATGACAGTAAATATTATTCCTCCCAAGAATTCCTTCTGCTTGTGTGACATTACCAGGACAGATTGGAAGCTAGCAAACTTTATTTTTCCACTTCAACTAATATCCTCAGTCTAGATCCTTATAGACTTTTTTGTTTTCAGCCCAATTGGAACACTGTGGAAGAAGAGTTGGGGAGAAAACAAGATTTGACACTTTCTTCAGGTTCTTGACAGTTTATGATCTAGAGAGTTTTCATGAAGGTGGACCCTCTGCTGTTCATCAACCTGCTCATTTCTTTTATTCAACCATCCATGCATCCATCCATGCATGCATCTGTCCATCCATCTATGCACCCATTCTTCCATCCATCCTTCCTTCCATTATTCCTTTTATTTATTCATCCATCCACCCATTCATCCTTCCTTCCATTCATCATTCCATCCTTTATTCTATTCATCTATCCATTTATCTGTCCACCCATCTTCCAGCATTTCTTCCTTTCATCCATCCATCTATCCATCCATCTGTCCTCCATCTAACCTTCTTTCCTTCCTTCTTTCCTTCTGTCCTTTAATCCATTCATTCACCCTTGTTTTCTTTAACCTACCTACTTATATGTTCTTCTATCCATTGTTCCAAGCACTTACCTTTCCTTCATTCCATTTGCCCAATAGTGACTGCATGCCATGGGTTAGGCCCTAGGATTATGATTATAGTGTGCTACACAGACATGATCTTTGCTTGTCTGTGGAGAGCATAGCCCAGTTCCTGACATATGGTAGTTGTATCATATCAAAGGTCAATGTTGTTTTTATGAACATTAGATGTCAGAGAATTTTACATTTGTGTTTATTTCAGTGACAATAAGAATAAACTATGATGAATGAGTAAATGTAATAATGACATTTTTTAAAAAAAGAGTTTATCCCTTAAGAGTTACTGAAGAAGGATCAGGAATTAAAATGCTGGCCCCATAGGACATTCAGAAAAAGACCTCCTCTACAGTGGGAGTAGATTAGGGGAGTAAATGGGGTACTCGGGTCTCTGGTTTAGGGAGGTGCTCGTTTCCAGGGTCAAATCATTTCCTTATGAAATGTCAAGTGTGAGTTGGCATCACAAGCATTTCTTGAGTCACCACTAAGCAGGCTTCTGTTTTCCTACACTTATTAGCTGCTCTGGAAGAAACGTGCTGAGGGCAGGGTTGCCATTGTTCTCCCAAACTCCACCAGCAAGGTTTCCATGAGTTACATGGCTTTTAGAGTTCCCCAGATGAGAACAGCACCGTGCATTCTTAACCTTCTGTGAACGCTGTAATGTAATGGGTCGCACAGGCTCAGACAAGATGCTAAGTTTAAGTCCCTGCTCTGTTCCATGCTAGGTTGCCTTTGGCAGCACTGCAGAAAAAGGCAGCATGAATGACTGCCTCTTTGGGTTGTTAGGTGGGTTAGGATGAGCTCATACTCCTGAACTTACAGGATCGAAATTGTGCCAGTCTAGAGCTGCTCCAACAAATACCCCACACAGGGCGTTTGGTGCTTAAAACAAAGCAAATTTGTTCTCTGCCAGTTCTGGAGGCTACAAGTTCAAGATTAAGGGAATAGCATGACCTTGCTTGAAAATCCTAAGGGCTTGCAGTGTGATTCACCGAACAGAGTCTTGCCAGGGCTCCAAACAGTTTCTCTTTGTCTGCCCTGAACACCATCGGATCTACAAGATCATACGGCCCAGGCACTGAGTGACTTAGCTGTAGCTTGGTCCTGCTGGAGACCTTCTGTTGTTTGGGGACTTAGTCCAAACTAGCAGTTTCTTGGGCCGCATCCTAATAGGCTGGAGTAGCATACCCAAAAAGTGCATAGAAGCATTTTGGGCTTTGTGCACTGTGCTCTTTCTCTCTTCTGGGAGTCAGCAAACTGCCCCTCTTACCCTCTTCGTCAGAAGAGACATCTCTCTCACTCTGTGCCACCCCGAACTGCTGGACTCCTTACAATTTTCCGAGGCAAAAGCCTTCTGCATTTTTGTCCGACTTCTGGACTTCCGATCTGCAAATGCATCTCCAGCAGGGCTGGAGTCATTGTTTCATCTTGCTCACTTGCCATCACTGTCTCTGACCAGTGTGGGCATTGTGTAGTATTATTGTGATATATAGCTGGAGGTGTGTGTGTGTGTGAATTTTAATGAGTAAGAGGGAGAATAATCAACAGACAATAATATACTCACTCCAGGACAGCTATTATTATATACAAAAGATGTGAGCAGTACCCATTCATTTTCAGTTGATCTCACCACATTCTCATTTAAAATACAACATTTCAGTCAACCAGGAGCTGCCTGTGTGTAAGATGGTCTAGGAAGGCAAAGTTAGCTTCTGTGGCCACAGAATTCTTGAACAGGAAAGGGGATTCCAGGAACTGTAGTTGCATTCATCACATTAGTTAAAAACTTTATCCTTGAAAAGTGATTCCTGTATATCTGTAATTCACAAATGACCTAAAAGCATGAAAACCTTAGACCGGATGTGGCTCCTCGTTACGCTTCAGTGGCAGCTGGTTGTCTTCTGTTCTGGTGCTTGTTCCCGCTGCCAAATTAAATGAAGTAGGGTTCTGGATCCAGTCTTAGGATTCTGGCTCTCATCAAGGTGTAGTTTCATAGTCACAGCTGGGCTAATCACTTGTCTGAGACTTTGGTTGCAAACCACCTGTCTGGTTGCTATTCAAGGCTGTGGTAATTGGGAAGTTCAGTTCATCAGTTCACTCGGCATAGTTGTAATCTTTCTGTTGTCTGACTAAGGCTAAAACAAGTGTGTGTGTGTGTGTGTGTGTGTGTGTGTGTATTTTCCTCCAGAGAATCCAGGAAAAATCAGAGTCTTGGAAATCTAGTTTAGAAATCACGGGCTTTGGGCTGTCTCTTAGGAGAGAGGTTAATTTTTGTACTCCATCTTGGATAGTCCTAGTTCACACTGGAGTTTTGCTCAGAGATCTTGGGGTTGGTTCCTTACTTCAGGAACTTAATACTGTTTATGCCTTAGAGAGATGTTATACTCTTACTTTTGAAAAATGACTTAAGTTCTATAATATTTATTAAAGGAACATTTCAGGTTTACATATTAGTATTGTACAAACAGGAGCATTAAATCATAAGATTTAATTTATTTTTAAGCTTTAGGCTTTTGAGAAGGGATGTCTGTAGCTCAAGCCAGCCTAGGACTCAGAGAAAACCTGCCTACTTCCATGTCGTGAGTGCTGGGATTACAGGCATGAACCATGACATCTGGCTAGAGATGATGCACATTTGAGGTCAAGCAGTGAAGGTACACTGCTGGCATTGCTAGCTGAAAGCAAAATGCTTCTGGTGAGCTGTATTAACAGGCATTCAGAAAGAACGTCTATTTGGCAGACAAATAGTCTGGTTTGTGTGTAAATGTTTGGCTAGGTCAAACCCAGCTGCTCTTATATCAAGGTTTGCTCAAATGGTATGTAAACCACACAATGAGCTATATGTAGCTGAATTCAGAAGCTATGTACGTAGAATGGCCTCCAGAAACCAGAAGTGGGGGCATTTGGTAATACTCATTTCTTTGCTAATAAGCCCATGATAAGAGGTTTCATATAAATGATGTCTAACCAATTCTATGTGATGAAGATTACAATAATGAAAATTATTTCTTAAAAATAAAACTACTTCAAAATTTGGTTGTAATCTTTTAAACTATTCATGTAGAAGATTATAGTATTGCTGAAATTTGAAGCATTTCTTGAACTCCACACACACGTAAACATGTTTTTGGATGGTCTTTTGTGGTGGCAAGTGCTGATTCTTCCCAGGTGGATCTGATTTGGGGTAAACATCTACTATAATTGGAGCCAAATCAGGCAATTAAGAAGAATGTTCAATAAACTGTGAGATGGAAACATAATCTAACAACAAAATAATATAATTTTGCTGTAATGTATAAAGTGGGCTTTAGAATGCATGACATCTATAATACTTTTTGTAATTTTACAACTATAAGAAACATGCCCTTAGTGTGGATTCATGTTTGCCAATATGGAAACTTTCCTAAAGGATTTGTAACCTGCAACAATCAGTTCCATGGTGTTTTCAAGTAAAAAAGGACTAGTACTGATTTCTGCCGATAAGTGACTATGGTAAAGGCATCATTGGTGCATGGGAGAGGACTGATGTAGACTGCAGAGACATCTGTCAACTCTGCTGTACTTGACAGATTACTCAGCATTCAGATGGTGCATGGTATCCTTAGGGCTTAGCATTTGCTTATCCTTATGTTCTTGCAAGTTCCTCCCTGATGCTTCCAAGTCAAGTCTTAACATTGTTCAACTCATTCTTCCCTCACTTGAGTGGAAAACAATGGAGCTGAAGGCAGGAGTACATACTAAAGGGTACCCTGTGATTAAACAAGACCTGTGTTTGCTCTCGTAATGTAAGTGCTCTAAAGTGCTCTAAAGTGATTTTCCCGAACTGTCACATGATGAAGATTAAGGTTGGCTCTTAAAATAGCCAAGTTCTCTCCTGGGGTACCTGGATGAACACTTTCTGAGGTGAAGGACAGTGCACTAGGGACTGTGATGCTCCTAGCTTCTTGAGCTCTTGTGCTGGATGAATTTCAAATCAACACGTATTTCTTGGCTGAAGCAGACTTCTTATTACCACTTTTGGTATTGAGGGGAAATGATTTTATCAGTTCTTTCCTAAGTGTTATGAAATGTTGCTACTTAAATTGACCACTGATTTGGGCTTAGAGAGAAGTAGGAGAGAAAATAAGATGATGTTTGTTTTCAGTCAACAAAATAACTATTAAAGACCAGTGACTGTGGAACATGCCAAGAGGCATTAAGCATACAATTTGTCTCCCATAAAGGCAAAGTGACATCTAATAGTTTAAAGAGATCTCATTACCACTTCTAATTGAAACAAATGATCTGAGGATCTCTAAAAAACCTTACTGTTAAATTTCCATAATGTTACTATGTAAGCTAAGTAAGATCTCCTTTGTACAGAGCGGTTCAGGAAGACAAGAAAAATAATTGGTACATATTCCCTACCAGCTAAACTCATAATAAGCAGAGGGGACAAGTTATAAGATTTTTTTTCCTCCAAGAACACGGGCAAGACTGAAGCTGTACCCTCCATGCTTGACATCAAGCACATCATTATTCAGAATCTCATTAATATTTGATTACTTTAAATAAGACACATGCAATAATTCACTATTGTTATTTTATTCATGCCTTGCTTTTTTAAACAATTAATAATTAAAATGAGATAAGTTAATTTTAAAGTGTTCACATTTAATGAAAACATGTCATCTATTGAATAGAATTTTCTTTCACCTTTGAACTTTACATTCTATTTTACTCTTAAAAATTTTAAGACATAAACCCCAGGTGTCACATAGGAATAATAAAGTTAAAGTAACCCACATGTGCTGCTGCTTTCCCTTTTACACATGGTGATATTATTGCTATTTGTTTTGGATTGATTCCTTTTCTTGATAATATGTGGTGCTGTGATACAGGTATGACATCCCAAGTTCACTCTCCCAAAAGAATTCTTAGAGCCATTTCTGTGGATGTGGGATCAACTGTGTAACTGTGGGAGGTTCTGCATTACCTTAATCCATGTAGACCAAAGGCATAGGCTAAGAGCTATGAACCTGAAGCTTATGCAGACTCCCGAAGCTCGGCATATGTTCCCTCAGCTCGGCCCAGAAAAAGTATCTTATCTTAGGTATTGTTGAGAATTATTGATAGGGCATGTCCTTTTGTTTGTAGGAGTATATGTTTGTGAGTATGGTATATGTGTGTGTGATGTAAACATACTTGTGTGTGCCTATGAAAGCCAGAGGAGGGCATATGGGTGTCTTGTTCTACCCCTGCTTAACTCCTTTGAGACAGTGTTTCTTACTGAACCCAGAGCTAGGCTGGTGGCAGGTACTCCCCAGTTACACCTGTTACACGTGTGTAGAACCGTGCTTGGCTTTTTCAGGAATGCTGGAGATCTGAACCCAAGCTCCCATTCTTGTGCAGTAAGGGGTGTTTATCCATTGAGCCACCTCTTGGTTCCCATTAAAAAGTCATTTTGATACACTGCTAGGTAGAGTCTTTCAGAGGCCTCTGTGGTAGGACCCTGTCCTGTTACTTGTTTTCTCCTACATCCAATGCCCATCCCATTTGTCTTTTTAAATGAGGATTGATCATCTTACCTCTTTCTTGTTAATCTTCTTTAGGTATATAGATTTCAGTATGTTTATCATCTCTTATAGGTCTAGCAGTGTATCGAAGCAGATACTATGACTCATAACCAAACCTTCCGCAGAGTGCAGGGAATCATATGAAAGAAGGGGAGTTAATAAGATCTGGAGAGGATAGGAGCTCCACAAGGAACAAATATATCTGGGCACAGGGGTCTTATATGAGACTGTTTCTCCAACCAAGGACCATGTGTGGATATAACCTAGAACCTCTGCTTGGATGTCGCCCATGGTAGCTCAGTATCCAAGT
>CM053767.1:53829625-53902173 GCA_028658305.1 Pachyuromys duprasi | reverse complement strand
CCCCCTCCAAGTCCACCAACAGGGGAGGACCTCCTTCCCTTCCATCCAACCCCAGCTTATCCTGTCTCCTCAGGGCTGGCTGCAAAGTCCTCCCCTGGGATCTAGCCAGTCTGTCACTCCCCGGCTTATATGGGGGAGGGTCAAAGAGTCAGCCATCAAGATCATGACTGAAACAGTCCCTGTTTCCCTGACTAGGGTCTTCAGCCCTACACCAAGTTATCATGGGCCCCATCCGTGCAGGGGTTCCAGTCCACATCCACACATGGTCCTTGATTGTAGAAACCGTCTCTTACAAGACCCCTGTGCCCGGCTCAGTTTGGTCTTTGTGGAGCTCTTGTTCTCCCCAAGTCTCAACAACCTCCCCAAGATCTATCATTACTCTCGCCCTTTGTCAGAGGCTTCTTTCATTGATTCAAAATGGGCTTTAAATATGATAGACAACAGGAAAAGCAGTGATTTATAAATCAAATTATAGCAATTTGATAATTAAGTTCCTACCAAACTTGGGTATCCATGGTTCTCTTAATGGTGTGAAGGGTTAGTCCTCACTACCCATGGATGCCTGCAACTGTGTTACACGCAGAGCAAAACATTAGCTTTCTTAGCAAATCTCAAGGCTGAGGAAGTTCTAACCATGCCAATGACTGCTAAATCTAGGCTTTCCTATGTTATCTGATGATCCACTCTTAAATTTCAAGACTCTTCTTTCTTTTGATAATATAGAAAATAATATGAAGGCAGCAGTCATTTAATCAAATGGTTCTCTTTGCAGGCCAGTCCTAGACATTAATTGAGCTCCTGTTATAACCCACAGTATAGTTTTGAGTATCTAGCATGGCTGTTTGACATCTAAAGTAGAATATGGAAACAGTTGATAGTCATTTCGGTAGAGAAATTAGCTTGTGAGGAATTTCCTTGTAAGATCCAAAATCCCAACAATTAAGTAAAAAATAAAATAAAACCACAGTGTAAAATATTCAGTCTGGTTTTATGAGGAGTGGATATCTATAAGGGAACTATCCTTCTGATTGATCCTGTGGGTAGTTTCACTGTTGACATAAGCAAGATCTCTCAGCAATAATTACTTTGAAAGATACATTTTGGCATATTTGTTTTTATTTATCTGTTTTTAAATATACCTAAAAATTTCTCATAAGAAATTAATTTATATTATCATGTATTTGAATAAGCTTGAGAGTAAATATTTGAAATTCCATTAGAATATCTTAGGAGCGTAGGAAAGAGACTATGCTTTGTATAAAGGAGATTTAAATTGTAACAATTCCTAGCTGTTATATTAAGTAGCTCTGATGAGACTTGGCCTGATTTTTATCTTTGAAATCATGTGTTTTAATGGACATAAATCTAGGCTACCATCAAAGTTTTGATGGTGGACCCTCTACCAGGGACTCCCAGTAACCATATTAGTCTCAGACTCAAGTAGGTGATTTTAATTATCCTCTCTGTCCTTCATTATGATCTTAGCCCTGTAGAAGCCTATGTAAAGGTACGCCTCCTCCTATCCTACCTCCATTCTTGGCACAGACCCAGGATCCCACTAACCCTTCCATCCCCACTTTTCCAGACACGATTTGCAGCCTACTTTCAGGATCTCCTTCTCTCAACACTCCACTCTCCAGGGATCCTTCCTTTAGGTATGAACCAGATTTCCCTATCTCTTTCTAATAGTTCATTTCTCCTAGCTCATTTCTATACTTCTTTGCCACCCATTGACTTTTAGAAACTCTTTCTATAGCTGCAGTACTTGACTAAGATCCCAAAAGGAGATCAGCAACCAAAGAACTGAATATGCACCCAACAGTGATAAGAACAGATAACAACATGTAGAAACACATTAGTTACATTAACTCTAGATGCCTAGACCCCATGACAAAAAACACAAATACTAACAGCCAAGACAACATGCCTTCATCAGAACCCAGTTACCTTTACTACTATAGGCCCAATGAAATGTACCATAGCCAAAGCACAAGACAAGGACTTCAAAGTAGCAGTTCTGAATATGTCCACAAACCTTAAAGAGAATATGAATAAATCATGTAATGAAGAAATGTAAAAAAGAAATAGTTGAATAAAATAACTAAAACAGTTTAAGATATGAAAGTAGAAATAGAGTCTTCAAAACAGAACCAAACTGAAATAAAAGTGGAAATGAAAATTTGAGGAAGCAAACAAAACCTCCAAGGTAAACCTCGGCAACAGAGTATAAAACACAGATGTGGAATCTCAGGCATTGAAGACAAGGTAGAAGAAATGTAAACCCCAGTCAAAGAAAATGATAAGCCAAAGAAAAGAAAATCTAGACACAAAGCATCTAGGATATCTGTGACACTATGAAAAGACCAATGCTATGAATAATAGGAAGAGAGCAAGGAGAAGAAACCTAGAAAATATATTTTTAAAAGAAAATCCTAAAAGAAAGTTTTCCCAACTTAAAAAAAGAGCTGCCTATCAAGGTACAAGTAGCTATGAGTCGCATACAAAACACCAAATAGACAGGACCAGAAAAGAAATTCCCATGACACACAATAATCTAAACAGCAAACATACAGAATAAAGAAAGGATATTAAAGGCTGCAAGGAAAAAAAAAACAAGCAACATACAAAGGAAGATCCATTTGAATTTTATTCTCAGTGGAGACTCTGGAAACCAGAAGGGTATTCCACAAACTCAGAGACCATGCCAGCCCAGATTACTATACCCAGCAAAACTATCAATCACAATCAATGCTGAAATGAAAATATTCCACGATAAAACCAAACAAGCAATATCTATCCACCAATCCAGCTCTAGGAGTAAAACTATATCTAAGAAGACAAAGAAACTAAATAATCTCAGACTAGTACATCAAAATGGGAGAGGGGAAACTCATACCACAATAACAAAATAACAGGAATCAGTAAAAAATGCTCATGGATAACTCTTAATATTAATGATCTCAATTTCCCAGCAAAAGGATACAGACTAACAGATTGAATTAAAAAATAGGATCCATCTTTCTGCTGTTTCCAAGAAATATACCTCATCATCAAAGTTAGAAATTACCTTAGGATAAAACTACTGGAAAAGGTATTCCCAGCAAATGAACCCAAGAAACAAACAAACAAACAAACAAAAAGCTGTAGCCATTTTAAGATTTGACAAAATAGACTTCAAACTAAAATTAATCAAAAGAGATATGGTAAGATGCTACATACTTATCAAAAAATATTTTACCAACAGGAATTCTAACTATTTGTGCACCAAACACAAGAATAACCAAGTTCATAAAAGAAACACTACTATAGATAAAATCACATACTGACCTTCACACTGTGATAGTGGGTGACTTCAGTCCTTAACTCCTGCCAATAAACAGGTCACCCGAACAAAAATTAAACCTATAAACGTTGGAGTTAAATAATGCCATAAATCAAATGGACCTAGCAGGTATTTACAGACCACTGCACCCAAACACAAAAGAGTATGCTTTCTTCTTAGCAGACCATAGAACCTTCTACAAAATTGAAATAAAGCAAATCTCAACAGATGCATGCTTTAGCCTATCTGACAACCACAGATTAAACCTGGATATTAACAACAGAAAATATATAAACTCATGGGTGTTGAACAACTCACTACTGAATGTAGCAAAGATGATCTTGAATTTCTATTCCTCTTGCCTCTTTCTCCCAAGTGTCAGGATTGCAGGTATGCTTCATCATGCCTCATCTTATGTAAATAATGCTATTTACATTCCTAGCCTTTCCTCTACTTTTTGAATGTGGCCAAATAGACACATTCTTAATTAAACACACACAATAATAGCCAGCAGAAGAAACAGGAATATTTAAGAACTAGATATAGTTTATATAAGGACTGTCTACTTTTTTCATTCAATAAGAAATTATGAGATAGAAAATAGGAAGATTTGAGTTACAAAGAAATGGGTCACTGTAACTAGACATGGAAGTGGTCAAGAAGCTAGAATTATCAGATAAAAATGTTAAAATGGCAGCTAAATATTAAATGGAAGATACTAGTTTAAAATGTCAATTTTATAAACTAGGTACCATGACATACAATTCTGCATAGGATACTCATAATTTCTCTATGATTCTAAGCCTTAAAGTATATTTTAATGAAAATTATGTTGTTGAGGAAGGAATATATTTTAAATGAAACTATAAGAAAATAAAGCTCTTGAGGAAGACTATTCCTAATTGTCTGAGAAAGCACCAGATTGATTTCCAGAGTGGTTGTACAAGTTTACATTCCCACCAGCAATGGAGGAGGGTTCCCCCTTTTCCACAAACTCTCCAGCATGTGTTGTCACTTGAGTTTTTGATCTTAACCATTCTGATGGGTGTAAGGTGAAATCTCAATGTCATTTTGATTTGCATTTCCCTAATAGCTAAGGATGTAGAACATTTCCTTAAGTGTTTCTCTGCCCTTTGATATTCCTCTATTGAGAATTCTCTGTTTAGCTTTGTACCCTGTTTTTTAATTGGATTATTTGATTTGTTGCTGTTTAACTTCTTGAGTTCTTTATATATTCTGGATATTAGCCCTCTGTCAAATATAGGGTTGGTGAAGATCCTTTCCCAATCTGTAGGATGTCATTTTGTTCTGCTGACAGTATCCTTTGCCAATAGAGACCTATGTATGACTATGCAGCTTCACTTAAAATATTTCCAAAGTAGAAGCAACAGAAATGCTCATATACTATGTAATTTTTAAAAACCTCAGGTGGTCATATATTCCTGGTGTGGAATAAGCTCAGCAATACAAAGAACCACACTGCCAACGCTCCCAACAAGGAAGGTCACTCAGAGTCACTGCATCAAATAAAATAAAATAAGCCAGACAGAAAAGACTGCATCTGATTCCAATAATGTGACATTCTAGGCAAGACAAAAGCATCCCAATAGTAGATAAAAGGATTGTTCTGGGCTGGGGAGGAAGGAAGGGATTGACTACAAAGGGCCCCAGGGGGCAAATGTTTAGATGACAGTGATACACATTTTGATTATGATTATGGTTATATGACCACATGCATTGTTCAAATTCAATTTTTAAAAATAAACAAGTATACATATTTTATTTTTAAAGTCTGTATAAGCTTTATTAAACTCTAGAAGAACATATAGAAACCATCATAAAATCCCTAATTAAAATAAAAAAATAAAAACTATTAAGGGTCTGTCTATAACCATACTGTGCTGTCTAGTAGTATTGAAAATTTTGTCAGTGCCTTTGTTTCTTTATATACAAAGTAAGATAACAGCACTATCTTGTATGAAGTAACTAAAAGTACCTAGGATCCAATAAGAACTCAATATCTGTCATATTGAAGTTGCTTTAATTCCTCTGTTTAACAAGAGGAAGGTGTGTTGTATCACTATGTGCTCTTGAGGCCCTGTGGAAAAGAACCTGGAGAATGTTATTTGATTTTAAAATTGATGTTTATGTTGCTGACTGGTCTCATCTCTGCCTTCATTAAAAAATTCTTGTTAACGTTCTTTCCAGTTATGTTATGCTATGTTATGATGTTATAGAGTTACTGTGTGGTTTAAGGTCCAGTTTATGCCAATTTCATAGGCGCTATGCCTACTGTGATAAGTACTATGTGTAACCACTGTTAACTAGCCCATGCTTCAGTAAATAACCTCCCTCCCATGTAAGCAAACTTATTTAAATTCTGAGTCTCTCACACACAAAAGCTGGAAATGAACTTGGAAAAAAAGGGTTTCAGTGGAAAAAAGGGTTTGGGAAGGATGAGACAGTGTAATAGGAAAAGATGTATATTCATCATGTGTGTGTAATTATCATAGACTAAAAAAGTAAAAATAAACACCCATGGAACACTAATACGCAAGAGGAAGACTTACATGGAATCAGTATATTGATAACTAGAGAACACAAAGAATGTGAATCTTGCTTTTTCCTATTTCTGTCTTGGTATTGTGGAAGTTCAAACATAAACCAAAGCCTTTTAAAGAAGATAGTGTAGATTTTAATTAAGTCATAAACCATGTGGTTGGTTACTTTGTGATCAATATTGGCAATGCCTACATTACAGGCTGATGAGGAAGCCCTAGGAAAGCACTCTTGTTGACTGGCCACAACTCTTACTGTACTTGGCAGACTCTGCCTCTTGAGCAGGATTGGTCTGTCAACCACATGCAGGGAGCAAAACACTGTTGAGAAAGCCAGCCTGTCTCCTAGAAAGAGAGATGTTTTTACAGTGGTTTTAAGACATCATCTCCAAACCAACCTTCAGTTCTCAAAGCAAGGACAGAGCCACATGATCATTGACTACACCACAGAAACACCACCTGGCAGCCTCTTGGCACTTCATCACTGCCACTCACACACCCTCTTCAAAGGGACTGCCAGAAATTAATCCCTGAGGCGGAGCTTGGATAGTGAATAAGACCTGATGACTCTTCAGTTAAAAACCATGGACATATGTAGAGGACACCAGAACCAGCATGATCAGGGAAAGCACTGTAAGTCTAGTGTTCTTCAGGCTTGGATCCGATGGGTTGCATACATCTGCTTAGTATTGCCCTTAACATATTACCTAGTTTTCACTAATATTGATAATTACTTTGAACATATATGAATATTTATTATATTCTATTATGAAAAGCACTGTTAGTTGCTATGTGGGAGAAATCAAGATAGCTGTGGTATAATTTTTCCCTAAGAGAATGTATACATAGACACACACACATGTATAATTCCATCCATATATAAACATGCAAGTATATATACCATCTTAATGTGATGTGAATGCCAAGAAGAAATATAAACAGAGTTCTATGGGAATGCCAATGAAAGACTTGTTCATTTTGGCTGTGAGTTGAAGAATCTTTGGAGAGGAGCTGGAATGTAAAGAATAGGTAACAGATCTCACTAGGGAAGCAGCAGTGTGGGCTAGGCACTGGGAATGGTAGACAAACCTGTGGCTTGCACACAGATCTTGTCTATTGTATGAGCTTTTGTATGTTCCGCACCTTGCTGAGGATGCCTGCTGAATGAATGAGTCTATGAAAAAGCAAATGCAAGGTTTAGATGGAGGAGTGGCCTCCTTTGTGGTGGTGGGGAAAGTTAGTAGCTGTCTGACCTGAGAAGAAGCATGGATGCTGGCCGTGTGCCTACTGTTTGCAACATGATCAATAATGGAAAGGGAGGCATGGTTGATTTTGGCTTATCATTTCAGAGGTTTCAACCCACGGTCACGTGGCCCTTTTGCTTTGGACATGAGGTGTAGAGCATCATGGGGGAAGTTCATGGTAGTTCAGAGCTGCTGACATAATTCCTGCTCAGATGAGAAAGGAGGAAAGGAAGGAATGAGGGTCTCAACATACCCCTTGATCACATGCCACCCGTGACCGGTTCTTTCAGACATCTGGAAGAATAGAGTTTCAACAACCTTCGAATGGTACTAGTTTGTTCTAGCTGAGGACCAAACCTTTAACATGAGAATTTTGGAGATACTCCAGGTTCAAACAATCAGAGGTGTGGGTGGTTGAGGGACTTCTCTGTAATCCTAATGAAGTTAGAATTTATTCTAAGAACTGGGCACCTGTTAGATACACAGATCTGAAGAGTTACAGCAAATAAAATATCTTTGCGTTTTTCAGATATGGTGCAATTGGACACCTCTACCATGTCACTATAGATAGCTTCATAGGAAGCCTGGCAGAGGATTTACATAAGAGAAGCATAACAGTTGTAGAAAATACTGAGTAAACATTTTTTTTTTTTTTTTTTTTTTTTTTGAGTCTTTGGTTTCTGGATCTTTAATCTATGTCAAAGAAAAGCAGTTGGTTTATGACTCATGCTTCTTTACACACTTATCTTGTTAGTTTAATGTTCATTTTAGGACATTCAAAATATTCAGGAACAAGAGCAATGGCTCGGAGATTAAGAGTATTTCCTGCTGTTACAGAGAGACGTGAGTTCAGTTCCCAGCACTCTTATCAGGTGCCTCACAACTGCCCGCAACCCCAGCTCCTGTGAGCCTCATGCCTGTGTCTGTCTCCATAAGCAAACACATGCACACACACACACACACACACACACACACACACACACACACAAATGTCAAAATCTTAAAATAATTCAGTAAAATTGGGTTGGGTACTTTAAAATTGTTTGTAATAGAGAACATTTAAAAATATTATAACAATTTCAGACATTTCCTAGTTTATACAATGTCACCAAAATAAATGTGTTCATATAACGTGTTTAAAACAGTAAACTTAAGGAGCTAGAGGGATAGCTCAGTGGTTAAGAATATTCACTGCTCTTGCAAAGGACATGAGTTCAATTCCTAGCTCTCAACTCGGGAGGCTCACAATTATCCGTAACTCTAGTTCCTGAACTCTAGCTTCTGGCCTCTGCGGACACCCAAACATATGTGCACATACAATTTCATAAATAAAAATATAAAAAATAAAGTTATTGAAAAGGGTTTTCTAATTTTAGGTCTGGTTTGGGAGGACTTTTCAAAATATATACTTCTAGGATTCTTCAAACACTTTATTTTAGGGTAGTCATTCTGCTTAATTCAAGACGGCTTAGTCCTTACAGTATATGGGGAATCTAATTTTCTGATATCAAGATTATGTTTTCCGAACTAGCAACAGAATTATTAAGTAAATGATTTAGGTTTTACCTCAGTAAAGAGATTATTGGTGTTGGAGATTTCTGTTCAGTAATAAATAGTAAACCTTGCACTTTTAACTAAAGACACTTTTAACTAAAGACTAAAGACACTGTGCACAGGAGTCCCAGGAGAACTCATTTAGGTGGTATAGCAAAACACCACCATGCTGTGTAAGTGTGCATACATGTCCAGGGTGCATGCGAACACATGGCAGCATGTTCCTGCACTTATTATTAGAATTTTCCTTGGAGGAGCAAGGTCTGTGTGCAGCCTTCAAGAGGCAGGTGGAGAAGGCTTTTCCCCCTTAGTGATGGGGCACGTCAGTTCTCATTTTTCCTCAGCTGAGAAGTAAGAAAGAGGCAGCCTGCGGTGCTTGCTGGGGCCAGCCAGTTCCTTCCTTCCCCTGGCATCCCAGAGACAAGCCATCGGGCCAAGTCCTGCCTGCCTTCCTACTCTCAAACTGGCTGCGGTTTTGTTTTGTGTCTTGTAGCCCTTATAGAGATCTGTGCAATTAATTTAATAAGCAGAACAGCAGTAAGAGGCAAACCTTGCAGATGGGAGAGCTCTTATAATTGCTAAAAAGACACCAGCTGAAAGGAAGTGAGCTGGCTGGCAGAATGGAGCTGAGGAATTAGTTTAGCCAGGCCAGCAGCTCCCGGTGACAGAGCAGGCACATCCTGGGTGCTGAGCCTGAGGCGTTTTGCATAATCAACCTTCTATGTGCTTTCTACTTGATGTCTTAATGTGTTATTCCGAGAACTACAAAACCATGAACCGCAGATTCAGGTTAATCCAAGTTAACCTCTGAACTTGACCCAGTTTCATTTAGAATTAACCTTGTTTAAAAATGTAAACTACTGTCCTGACTCTAGCATATGAAATAGTGTCCTGTTTATAAAACCTGTGCTGCTTTCCCCCAGATCATTTCTGGCTTGAGAAGTCTGTATAATAAAGCCAGAATAACAACTTCACTTATTTCAGAACATTTAAAAATAATAGTTTCTTTTCATTTCTGTCCAGTTTTAGAGTTATGAGAAGTTAAGGCATCACAGTGTTGTCAGTTTTTCAGAAGAATGCTTTTCTCGTGTTTCTGTGAAGCACGTCCAGTCCACATATGAAATTACACTAAAGCCATAATGATCAGTGTGATTATGTAAATTGAAGGACAAATCTAGCTAGGCATTTAAAATACCCCGCCTGAAATGACAGTGTTTAATTATAATCTTAGATTATTATCAGGATAATTGCTGTTTTAAGTCTTATTTCCATAAGATGTAAAGGCAGGCCCCTGTAGCTTACTCATGTTGTCAGCTGAACCTAAGCACAAAACCTGATGGGCACCTATTGAGTGCAGACCAAAATGAGATGGGCAGTTTTGCTCAGTGAGGTAGTAAACACACACACACACACACACACACACACACACACACACACACACACCAATTTTCATGTTGGGACAGTTAATGCACTTAGCTTCTTAGTTGTCAAACTTGAATGAAGGAATGTGACCAAGACCTGGAAGTCAGCATAGTTCTTAGGCAGAAAAGGGTCTTGGCAGCACATGAAGATGTCAGAGATGACACTTGTATCCAGACCAGTCCCAAGCCCATGGAAAACCAAGATTCTGGGGTATGATACTTAAAAAAAATGTTAGGGAAAAGAAGTAAAAATCTTACATCGTTAAGGTCATAAAGCACGTGCACTTTGAGGGTGGAAGGGGAAGTACTGGAGGGTGATAGTTACAGTAGCAGTGGGGGCCATGGAGGTGGGGAGGAATCGTGGGTGGGGGGAGAATCTGCCAAAACAGCATAATCAACTAAAATGTACTATTTAAACCCTTATTACATTGACATCTCATGGGGCATCTAGGTTAACAGAATCCACTCTCATGGCCTAGACTATGTGAAGTTCTTACGGGAACAGGTTACCTCCTGCACAGTGTGGAGGTAGGTCACCTCCTGCACAGTGGGAGGTAGGTCACCTCCTGCACAGTGTGGAGGTAGGTCACCTCCTGCACAGTGGGAGGTAGGCTTCTGGCACCTAGAATGGAGGGGTGAGGCAGCAGAGAAGTTAGGAGTTGAGATTTCCACTCTGCGGTTAGCTAGCTGCTTTGGTTTTTCAGTCTGAGGGAGGAGAGGCTTGTTCTCAAGCCTGACTTCTTCCCCATAAAGTGGGAACATTTTCAGAGACCTACCCTGCCAGAGGCAAACAGACTGGTTGTCTTGTTATTATTTTCCCTTATATAACTCCTTTGGAAAAAAATCACTGAGAAATCTAACCTCCCCCAACTGTTACAGCTGTCCATCTAAATGAATGTTTGGGACAAGCAGCAAAGAACAAATCCCTTGAGCCGTTGTCTGGCCTGGAAACCACTGGAGAGTGTCCTTCTTTTCCCACAATGCCAATCTAATGGAGATCATGCGATGACAAAAATTAAGATTTAAAGTCCTGTCCCTCTTTTGTTTTTTTCAAAGCCTGTAGTTTTGTTCTTGCATGTGTTGTTTTGCTTGAAGAGGCCCCCTCCTGCCTTCTGACATCTAGAGATATTTATACAACCTGAAGTATTCAAGGGTCCATTGCTGAAGATAGCTCTCATGATAGTGAAGTCAGAATTAGAACTTAGCTGAATTTATATAAACGTGAGAAAATGTCAACATTCAAAAATTCGCTATTGAAATTTCCAGATTGTTCATATCAGTGTTGGTGTGTTTGTAGTGCCTGAATCAAAATTGAGCATAATTACTAGAATTCACAATATTTTAGTTTATATAACTTGAGGAAGAACATATAATTCTGACATTATGCAAAGGGCAGATACACATTTAGACTTCTTTACCATTTTCTTTATGTCTCCCAACACTAATAATGACTCCATGACGAACTGACAGTTGATTTTAAAAAGAGAAATTTGTGAAATATTTAATGCATAATTTAAGATGAACTTACGGCAATGAATTTGAGAAATCTGTCTGATTAGTGAATATACTAAGACATGAGAGTAGGGGAGATACAAACACTTTACCAACGGAGCAATCCTTCCAACTTCTATTATTATTTTGGTTTTACTCTGTTTGAGTCAGGGTCTGATTGTAGTCCAGGCTGGTCAGGAACAAAGAATTACTTTAACATCTAGCCCTTCTGGCTCTGGCCTTTTGGGATTACTGGTATGTGTCACTTCACCTAGCTAGAATGTTTGAGTTTTTAAAAAGATGAATTGTATTGCAAGATCAGTCACATGATGGAAATAATATATGCACATATATTTATGTAAATTACAACACTTAGGGAATATTTATTTATCTGTCTAATAGATAATATAGGCTGAGCACCTGCCAAAACTGCTTCCAGCTCTGAAGGTTTCCGAGCAGAAGTGAAAACTTCCACATTAGAAAAACTGTTTCATGTGAAAATATTGGACAAAGTTTCCTTCGGGTGATGTGTGTGAGGAGGATTTACAAAGCAAATAAATTCCCTGTTTAGTTCAAAATCAGGTCCCAATCCCTTTATCAAGGTATCTCCTCCTGTGCATACAAATGTTCCAAATCCTCCTCCCCACCAACCTGAAACCCAAAACTGAACAAGGGTTATTCAGTTTTGAGCTACCAGTTTTTCCTGACTATGTAACAAATTCATATGCCTAGTGAAACAACTTGGCCCATAGTTGCCAACAGTGTTTATCAGAGGAATATTATTATAATACTTTACAAGGCTGTTATTGTTATTAGCCATTAAAGTTATATTCAGAGTACTCCTGCCCTTCACAATGCTTTCACCACTCACAGGACGTGCTCATTTATGCTCTTTGCATAAGTAAGAGTGATGCCATGGTGTATTTGTTTCCCTTTTGCAGATCTAGCGCCATGCCTTTATGATTCTCACAGAGATTTTGATGCTGTGATATTCCAGGATCTTTTAGAGTTGGTTGTGATAGACAAGGGACGGGGTTATGGGTCACTTAGGATGCATAAAGTATACTCTATTAAATTCTTTAATTCTATTTTTTTGCATAGCATTGTTGGTTTTAGTAAGTAGGAAGCAGCCCTCATATATATATATCCAAAATTGGACCCTCAAATCCTGCAGTGTGAAATGTTCTTACTCCTTGCTATAGACAGAGCAAATACTTTCAAAGTTAATTCTTTAATTCAGCAGAGCTGAAATTTTTCTGGCAACAAAATAATTCTGAATACTAGTAGGAAATTTATGGATTTCAATTAGAGTTTGTAGTGTATCATAATTCCAGTTTTATATTCCATGCAGTTCAGTGTTTTGGATTTTTAATGGGTCCAGTGCAGTAATAATAAAAATGATTCAAAATGCATCCAGTAATTACAGAGATTTGCTATTGCCTCTAGATTAAAAATGATGATGATTTATGCCCAGTGAAACTGTGTTCTGTGGCTCTATTTAGGAAATTCTTGCTATTAAGCTGCTTATTAGTTATGGTCAGTGATTTAAAGCTTAAGAGCTACATTAGAGGACTGTAAAATTATTTATTCCTTATTAGGTAATAGTAAACTTGAAACAGACGTTAGGTTAATTGTAATCTTGTACATTAAAGAACACGTATTAGCCCATTGTCTCTTCTTAGGTCTTTTGAGATTTTTTTCAAGTGAATGAAAGAAGTGGGTGAGTGGACCAGAGAAGTTGGTCTGCTCATTTTTTCCTCCTGCTTCGCAAATAATGAATTTATTTTGTCAATGTTCATGGTAACAGGCTTAACTTCCCACCTTTACCATGCTAAGCAATTGCTTCTCTTCATTGTGATCTGTATTACTTCCAAGTTAACAACCCTTAAATGAGACTCAGAAGACTGGAGAGCAGGCTGCTCTGATTGGCGGTGGGGTCAGCCGTAGATGGAGCCAGACTTGGGAATAAGTACGTTTATTTGGTTTTGCTGGAGGAAGCTTGTTGTTATTCTTATCTTTAGTAGTCATGTGTGGATTCAATGTGCATATATGTGTTCATATACACACGTGAAAATAGGACTTATATGCTTCTTATAGTTTAATGTAAGAAATAATTTACTTTAGGTATCAGAATTTCTGGTACTTACTATGTAGATTAGGCTGGTCTAAATGGACCCGCTTCTGCCTTCCAAATTTGCTAGAATGAAAGGTGTGCATCTTTATGCCTTAGGACAGATATTTCTTGTAGCGTTAGCTAAATTTGGTATGCAAGTTCCTGTGTGGTGCTTAGCTGTTATACTAAGTGAAGAAAAAGAAGATCAGAGGAAGACAGACTCTAGCAAGTTGCGGGAACACAGTTGAGAAGGTTCATGAGGGGTCAAGATAAGTCAGGCTCTGCTTAAATGAGAAACGTCCTTCTCCCATCTCTAACTAAAAACCATAATATGTCACATGCTCATCTAGGGAGGGACAGAGTCCTGAGGTGGTGTCTGTGAAGGCTTCCTTCCATCTTGTGGATATGGGATCCATGTTCCCTGCCTCTTCTGACATGTTATCTCAACACTTACTTCTCCAGACACATTGGCCTATGGTGTGTTTTAAGAGTGAAGCTGGATGTGACTGGTTATTTCTGACTGCATCCTGTAAATCACAGCTCTATTCATGGACCTTTATCTGCTGGTGAGGCTAGGAACTAGACTAATGCCTTTCTTTGTATTAGAGAAAGGGGAGATAAAACAGTATCAGATGAACATGCTTTTTCATGTCCTTCATTATGTAAATGCTTCTGAAATGTTGGCCTATAATCTCATGAATTCACAATGAAGAAAATATGAATATGTGACATCTTTATTTCATGATCTCCTATTACTTCTGACCCACATGCTAATTAATGGAAAGAAAATCAGTTGGTTTTACTCAGATTCCTATCACTGTAGCTCCGTATATGGTCATTTATCCTGGTCTTTTTGACTCTTTCTCCTTTCCAGTCATTGGTTGCATCCCCTAAGCATACCTTGCCCAGTGGGCTGATGATGTTTCCAATTAGTTTGTCCCACGTTGGACCCAGCCTCTCCATCACTGACCTCCTTACTCTGTCCCAGGCGGATTCCTTCCTTTCAGGAGAATTAATGGTGCACATTCAAAAGACGGGAAAGAGTCATTATTTAGCTGTTTAACAGAACACTGGAGTTGATAAATCCAGTTACATGTTGTATTCGTTTTCTATTACCGCATAATTAATTACCTCAAACTTGGTGACTAAAAATAATACCCATTTATCATCTCACAGTTTTGTGGGTTAAAATTGTGGGCAAGTTCCGAGTTCTATCAAGTCCCCTGCTCAAAACCAGATTAAAGTATCAGCTGAATTGGGCTCTGATTGGAATGCTGAGAAAGCTGCACCTCCAAATTCTTGTAGGTTTTCAGATGAATTCAGTTCCTTTCTGTTGCAGATGTGAGGTTCCTACAATGTGCTGGCTGGTGACCACACTCTGCTCTGTGAAGTAAGCAGCTGCCTCCTTTCCTTTTCAGGTGGCTCCCACTGGATTCAAAGTAGCTCTAGAAAGTTGTCTTTTTTTGATTCATATCTCTTGACTTTCTCATTTTCCATCAAGAGAAACATGGTGCTTTAAAGAGTTAACAGTACAAGTTAGGCTAATCCTAGTGATTTTCCAGTTTCCATAAGCCCTAACCACCCTGTGGGCATACACCTCATCATACATTCATAAGTTACTCTTACACTTATTTAGGAAGGACAGATGCTCTAGAGTGAGAATCACAGTGTCAGCCTGGAAACTCGGTTTGCCACAGTTTCTCCAGACCAGGTTAGGAAGGACGTGTTTGCTCAGTGGAGCCCTGTATTTCTTCCTAAGAGCAGATTGAAAAAGAAATTCTTCAACAAATATCAGTTGTAAACGTGTCTAGAGTTGATCGGGGGAAAGGATGAACTTTTTGGTCCACAGAAAACCCAACACAACCCAAACAAACAAGTAAACAAACAAGAAAAACCTCCTACAAACAAACGCCCCCCCCCAACAAAACTTAAAACAAGAAACAGATAATGGTCAGATAAAATATTTTACATAGCTTTAAATTTACCAAAAATGTTCATACAATTTCACTTAATGAGTACAATAAAGCACCGACGCATACATATATGGAATTAAAAGAGATTGATTTGACAAGGAGTAGGGAGTAATGAAAGTACAGAGGGTGATATCACAGTAGAGTGGCAATACCCCCTACAGTGGAAGGCAATGCTGCTAACGACTATATAAAGCCATATTTTGATTTTACATGTGTGGTTTAATAATTTTTACATGCTACCTCCTTAGAGAGTTCATCACTTGTGAACTGACATACCATCTCTCCCTGTCCTATCCCTTTCTTAATATTTTGCAGAACTTCACAGAGTTTGAAGTTACCTTTGTTACTAGCATGTCTGATTGCTTATTGTCTTACATTTAAACTAGACTATAAGGTGATAAGTGTTATATCTACTACCATCTGTTAGGGAATACAGAGGTCTAAGTACTATTCAAGTTCTGTTCTTAACTTGCTTAAATGTCACTTTATGGGTGATATCTAAGAACTGAGGCCATCTAAACAGCTATAAAATGGATAAATTTGTATAGAGATCAGGGACCTCTCTAAGATATGCTTGTGCCTTATTTTCTCTTTGGAAACAAAATCTACTGGAACTTATCTGTTTTCTTTTATTGGGAATTGACGATTTAAACATATTTGTGTTTTAGAAACGTTTTAATTTTATTTTGTTATTAATTTATTTATTTATTACAATTTATTCACTTTATACCCCACTCTAGCCCCCTCCTAGTCCCACCCTCCCTCCCTCTTCTCCCCCTGTACCCTTTCTCTAGTACTCTCATAGAGGAGGACCTCCTCCCCGTCTGTGTGACCCTAGCCTATTATGTCTCATTAAGGCTGGCTGCATCATCTTCCTCTGTGGCCTGGCAAGGCTGCACTAGTCACTGAGTTCATGTCAGAGACAGCCCCTGCCCCCCTTACTAGGGAACCCATGGCTTCCTCTGAGCGGGGGGTCCAGGTCCTAAGTTAAGTTAAAAACATTTCTTTGAGCTCTGTGCTCAGAGAGAAGGTGGTACCATGAGCAAGCTTGCACAGGGTACCCAGAGTGAATTGTTTTCCTTTCCTCTGCTTTCCTCCCCACAAAATGAAGGCACAGTATGGCACATTTGACTATCTGTACCCTCCCACACTGGGTTTACAGAGAAGCTGAACATGCCCAGTTTTCCATGTGGAAGCTGAGCATCCAAATTCAGGCCTTCATACTTGTACATCAAGCTGTCCACCTTTTCAGTCTATACTGTGGTGTGTCCTATCACTGTACTCTCAATATCCTTGAAGGGGCACCCTTACCATTTAAACTGTGATGTGCTTTGGTAGAAGAAAGGTATGAGGAAATGATTTTTGTTTATTCTGAGCAGCATCTTTACAAACCTGTGGGAAGTTCATAATTTAAATCTTTTACTTTAGTCCTTGTACTGGCTGTATTCCTGACAGAATTGGTTTGGTCATCTCTGAACCTCAGCAAAGAAAATGGCTTGGAACTATAGCTGACCCCGATTAGACTTGTGAGAAATAATATGAGAGAGAAACAAGCCTTTGTTGCAAACTATTGAAATGCTGGGCCATTCGTTACTGCAGCATAATTGGGCCGTTCTGACTGATACAGATGCCTCGCTCCTATGTGCATCACTTCAGAAGATCTTGGCCTTAAGTCTTATTCTAGCCACTGCTGAGCAAGCAACTCTGCACAGGCTTCAGCTGACATCACCTAGGTACAAGTTGACAGATCATTGGTTTAGGTCTGTGCTTGCTTGAGGCTTTAGCTCCAGTGGCTTCGCTCACTCTGTCATGCCCTTGCTACAGGAGCTGACTAAGCACTCCCATGGATAAACAGGAAGTGCAAGGAAATTAATACTTAAGAGGATGGCTTTGATAAGTGGGTAAAAGAAGCCGATGGAGAAATATTTTCCTCTTTGCTTTCTTCCCTCAAGATTCTGAGGTGTGTTTTCTAAGGCTCCTGGGAAAGCAGCATATAATTGACTCACACGGAGTGTCTAATCCCAGCATGCACCCTGTGTTGGCTTTCTGTCAGGGGACCTTTGTCTCAGGCTTTGCTTCCTGAAGGAATAGGACCCACCAGTGAAAGCAGTATCTACCACCACAGTGAATTATTTCTGTCATTCTGCTGTGTATGTGATTGTGCTGTATATTTACAGTAGCTTCCAAATAGAATCACTTTATTGGTCACATTAAAAGTGATTTTTACTAAATTTGTCGGTTCCAGCATAAGTCACTCCCCTACTTCACACACTGGGTCATGGTATACTCATGACATAGGTTATGAGCTGGATGGAATTCATGCATGCTGGCTTAAGAGACAGGCTCTCTATAATGCATCCAGGCCTTGAACAGTTCATGTAGCCTAGAAGAACTTTGAACTTTAGATCTCCTCCTTCTACCTCCCAAGTACTGAGATTACAGTGTATGCCATTGTGCTCAGTTTTATGCAGTGTTGGATACTGAACCTAGAATGTACTTAGGCAAGCATTGTACCAACTGACCTACATCACCAATCCAAATCCATAGACTGTGAGACTGTTTTTTTGTTTGTTTTTAACAGAACATTAATAGAAAAATCTGAAGTGTTCAAGCACAGTGTGGGTTTTGGTGGCTCAGTTACCCTAGAATGCTTCTCTGCTCTTCAGCTCTGTGTTGCCAGCCTACTGCTAGTGCGCTGTAGGACAGTCTTCTGAGGACCACAGGAAATTCTGTCTTCTTTAGGGATAGAGTTGACTATGTTCCAATAGTTCCTTGACTCTGCCTCCCCACTTCCTTTTCAGTCTGTCCTTGCAAATCTCAAAATCACGGCACAGTAGGACAGAGGGTACTGACAAATCACTAAGCCAACTCTTCGTTTCATGTATCAGCAAAATGGGTCCATGGAGGTTAAAGGAATTGGCTCATTTTGCGGTGCAGAGGAGAGGAATAAAGCAGGACATGATCTGAGCTGTTAGAAAGATGCCGTTCCCTTTTTGACATAATTAAATTCTTGATTGGGATGTTCTCAAATGAACCTTGAAATTCTAAGCACTTGCAATGCAAGTGTGATTCCTAACTACTGTTTTTTCCTGCCCCCAATCTGAATGTTAAGGTGGCAGATGCATCACCAATTTTAGCAGAGTCTATATTAAGAAACCTGCAAGGTGTCTTTATTTAACTTGCATGATCTGTGAATCTAATGTAGTGTTAAGTAGCATGATTTCGCACATTATGTCTGAAAATAAAAACAGCTTCCTTAATGTGAAAGGTTGCTCTATATTTAGTTTCACGAGGAATGAAAAATAGAGAAATAAAGCATTAGTACATGTGCACACACACATTTCTGATGGGAATTGTGTCACATAGGGGAGAATCTAAAATTCCTTTAGCCTACTGTAAATTTTCTGAAAAACATCCGACCCACTGGGCTGTGTTTTCACTTAGGGAAGTTTCCATGGATCTGCTGTTAGTTCCAGGAACTGCAGGTACTTTCTAGTTCATCTCTGGAATCTCAGTTTCCAAGAAGACTTTCAGGGGTCATCTGTGTCTCTATTTAATGTTTTTTCTGCAGCTTACTGGAGGAGCAAACAATGACATTTCAAGACTCAACTCTAGAAAGATGGATGGGAGCAAACCAACTACTCTGAGTTAAAAGAAAAAGACATCCTTTAAACGTTGCTGGAGAATCTTGCCTTTTATACACTATCCAGTGCAAGCCAAGAGAGACCACATGTCATATTAGAACTTAAAATTCTGGGATATTTTTGTTACTCACTTAACCTTCTTGTCAAAAAAATCTGTATCTCTTTTTTAAGAATCTACTTTTAGAAGATGACTATTCCATTTCACTGTGAAGGTGTTCTCAATCTAAAAGCAACAGAAACTTGAAGTAATGAGAGAGATCTCAGATCTGCATTTGAAATTCTTGAATTCCTGGTCACTTTTAAAGTAATTGTTTTTTCTCAATGAAAAGACAGTAGGAAAGATAAACATATAATATTATAATGTGTGTATGTACGCATGTGCACTCACAGATGTACCTGGAGGGAAATTCTATGTTTTTAAAACAATTACAGAGATCTTTATGCTTCAACAAGCTGAAGACTACATCTGTGGCAGTTATGTTCTATAGGGCATGCTTCACAAAACTAAATGAAATTTTTAAAAGTTAATGGCTAAACAGTGCTTAAAGCATACACATTACTCATGATCTATTTTAATAACATTTGTTGGTGACTAACTCAATAATGCTGACCATTATGGTCTTTTTGGAAGATGTGCCTGAGAATCAATTCCTTCTTAGGGGTGACTTTACACTCCTCAGTGATTAAACAAAAATGTATAATTTCATGTCTCTGTATATGGATGCTTGCATGATGTCAGGTATTGTCCCAAACGACACTTGCTACAGCCCTCAGTGATGTGGGACATGGTAGTGTTCCTATTTGACAGAGGGTAAACCAAGTACTGAGGCTAGGTGGACACAGGACCATTCATCTCGGAAGTGGCAGCCTTTGGGTAAATTCAGCCTTTTGCTGCTCCTGCCAGGTGGCATTCCATAGCTGCCCAAGAAGGAAAGGGTAAGAAGGTTCCAGAGCTACCTAGAATCTGACTGAGCACTGGAGACCACTCTGCCCGCTCTCTAGCCACCCTGCTCCCACAGCCACATTTACTTCATGTCATCTCTGCATATACTCTGTACCCACAGTGAGCACAGGGCCTGTGCTTCCCTCAATGGGAAGCTGCCCATTTCACACTCTGCTCCCAGTTCTCCTGGGAACCATCACTGTCTGACAGCAAGTGTTCATGGTTGAGAACTCCGGAGCATGATGAAGGGTGGACTGCCTTACATGTTTTGCTGCTGCAGGAAGACTATTCACACCTCCTCAAAGTTCACTTAGGTGGGTCAGCCTCTTGAGGGTTGGTCCGTTGGCTTTGTACCTGCTGTTCCTTTAAAGGCCTGAGCTGCTAGTCCATGAGAGCATGCTATTGTCTGAAGGGTCCCTTTTCCTCTGCCAAAATCAGAGACAAAGAGAGCAATGGAAAATAATACAACTCCCCTGAACCCTTCCTTTGGGCTGCCACTAAACATGCAAATATGCCCTAGACGGAATTGCTAAAGAGGATTATGACACTTGTCTTGCTTCCCTGCCCATTTCAATTTGGCAGGTGAGGTCAAAACCCAGCAGAGGCTACGCTTCAGTATTTGGAGGCTGAATCTGGATGCTAGGAGAGCATGGGTAATTTTGATAAAGCAGACTGCCTGTGTTCAGAAATGCTCCAGTCACTTCAAAAGCTCTTGCTATTTTCAAGGCTGGCAAGCTAAGCCCCCAAGAGAAGCATGCATTTGTGAGCAGATGAGCCATCTTTGCAAATCCTCTCACCAGACAGGAAAGGTCATCTCACCTTGAAGACAGGAAGGTCTTCAGTCTGTGGGACTAAGCCAGATGGGAGGCCAGAAGGGTCAGTGTGGAGTGATGGTTCAGAAGGTGCTGTCATGTGAAAGGGCGAAGTATAATATATTCCAGACTGAGGAGTTGGTCTGAGACTTGCTGAGTTTGTAATCTCTGTGGTCGGTGGTATCTAGAAATGAAGTAGCATGGTGGGTCTCAAAGTGTGGTCTGAGGGTTCCCTCCAGGGAACTTTGAGATATAATAGCACAAGAATGCCATGCCATTATTTGCTTTTTTAACCTTGTTGATGTGTGCACACTCAGAAAAGCAATGGTGGGCACAAATGCTGGGACGCAAATGCTTGCCAGTTACACCACCACCACACTGCCACAAACCCAAAGAAACCATTCCCTATCAAAAGAGCCTCGCGGAGGCAACAGAGTTAAGACTAACTTCACGTAATCCCAGCCTCTCTGTACTTTTTTTCCATTTTGAATTCGGTGTGACAAAATGGAAGTACCTGACACTCTTCTGTGGCCACCTGAAGTGTGAATGAACCTGCTTCCGCGGCAGGCATTTATGTTGTCTGCTGTGCTTCCGGCTGACCATGCTTTTCCATTTGGCACCCTTTCCACTTGAAAGAGTTGCTGAGGGGCAAGCCACAAGTATTCACAGTAGGGTATTTGGAAGATTAACTTGAAAATAGATAAGTGAATGTAGTATTTCTCTTTTCTTTAAAAAAGATCAAATGTTTATTTGTGTGTGTGTGGTGTGTGTGCATGCGTGTGTGTGCCGAAGAGGGTGTCAGAGTCCCTTGAGCTGCCCTCTGGGTGTGGGGGACTGATTGGGTCTCCTGTAAAAGCACCTAGTGCTCTTAACTTCTGACTCATCTCTCCAGCCCCTGAACCCATATTTCAAGAAATCTGACAGGCAATATATATTGTTAGTGATAAAGGGTGAATGTTTGAGGAGAAGAAAGAAATTTAGAAAAGTCTGTCTCTCGACAGTTTCTAGTGTTTCTTTTTTTAAATGAGGTGTATTAACATATGACATATATATACATAAATATATTACATATTATATATATATCAATAAATATATTATAGTTTTTAATTTCTTTTGATAAATTATGTTTTACATAACTCAAGCAGTCTATATCATTTATAGAGTAGAAAGAGGCCAAGCTTTTTCTATATATAATTAGTAACTCAAACTCAAAATAGGCATTTTGTAAAATATCTAAATAAACATTTAGGTATTTTGTATAACATTGCATGTTCTGTGTGAAAATAAAACTCAGTCACTAAAAATCACATTTGCTTATTCTTCTAAACACAACAAAGCAGTTGAAAGTATTCTTAAGAGCATTTTACAGTTATGCCTGTTGGTGAAAGTTCTTTCTCTTTGTTACCTAAGGATGTGGTAACAGCTAGCCCAAGCTGAGTAGCACAGCAGAGAGCCTTTCCATTCTGCTTCTGGGAGCTTGAAGTAAAAGAACATGGTTTCAGGAGGCCTGGATTCCTCTAAAGACTCACAGGGCAGCATCCTTCCTTGCCCTTCTGGGCCCTCTGGTGGCTCTGGGCTTTCTGTGCTGATGGCTGTGTACTCCTATCTCTGTTAGTCTCTTCATGTGGCTCCTTCTTACCATGTCTCTGCTTCCTTTCTTCTTCATGTGAGGATTCCAGGCAATGGGGTTAGGGACCACCTTAAACCTCCAGTGATTTTAACTCAGATCTGGGACAAATTCTAGCTGTCAAATGCCTGGTTCCCAGTGAGGTTCCATTCTTGGGTTTCTTGGGATATGTCTCAGCTATTGTAAATAGCAAATTACACTTGACTGTCCTGAGTAGCTGTCATGTGATAAGGTAGAAGTTGCCATAAGGAAGAACTCCTCTGCCCTAGATTGGTGGCTTTCCTGGAGCAGCTCATCTACATCTCAAAGCTTCAGCTTCTTCATTTATTAATTAGGTTCTGGTTCAATATCGAGTTGGTGTGGGTGAGGGGGAGAGATTATATGCAAGCACACATTCTCAACATAGTGCTTGCTGGAGAGAGATTTCTCCCAGTAAATAGTAATAGTGTATTTACTATCATGGGGCAGTGGATAACAACCATCATATTAGTATGTATGCACATGACAGCTACTGTAATGACAAAGGTTAGTGATCCGTGGAGTAAGAGAAAACAGACACTAAGTTCTATGGTGATTTGAAGGTTGTTAGTTAATAGATGACATTATAAGTAGGAACATGAGACAGGGACAGGGGTAATGAGGCCTTATTGAATGGCCCCAACACTGAGTAGAGACCAACATCACCAGGAGCTTTTCATGTATGGAGCCACCAAGAACCGCCTTAGAGGACGGAGCACTCAGAACCACACTTCCTGGGATTTCCAGTCTTCTGTGTGTTGCATTCATGGACCTGTGCATTGATCATGTTTTGTTTGGTAATTGGAGACCTTGACTCAGTGCAGAGAGAATCTCCCAAAACCTTGACATTGTCATTGTGTCATCCTGTCCGACCAGCTTTCTTGCAACAGGCTAACTTCCCATCGAAGTGGTCTGGCTGGACTTCAGTCTTGTACCTGCTCCTTAGAGTTCTTACCCCACTGCCCATCCTGCAGCCAGCCTTGACCTGTCACTGCTGCAGTAGGACATGAGCTCATGAGTTGGCTCTTCCCCTGACCTCAGTTGTGCTGGTATCTGAACCATTCTGCTCATTTGTCTGAGTCTTCCTGAAGCATGCTCCCTCTTCCCTCTAGGACTAATCTTTCCCCTGATTATCACTCTTGACCTCAGAAGTCCTTATCATGGTCCTTACTTGCCGGTGTGGACTCCATGGAATCCCTCCCCCTCAGTCTGGAGCTTCATGTCTGTTCTGAACTCTGCCGTTTCACTTCCTCAGCCATAGTATTAAAATTCTGCACAGAGAGATGGCCTAACCTTGGGTGCCTGTTTGGACTGGCTGTTGATGATTACAAAACAACAGAAAGCTTGTTGTGAATCCCTGCAGTTACGTTACTGAGCCTTTATTCCTGATGGAGGAGATAGATGATTCTCAGACTTTAGGAGCTCCTGTAGTACTGGCTGTCCCTGGCTGACAACCTCCCTGCAGGTTGTGCTGTGTGTGGGAAGTCCTCTCACTTGGAGCACTCAGGTCCAAAGTCTGCAAAGCAGCTTTTGAAAGAGTTGGAAATTTACATAAGTATTCAGTTGAAAAAATTATACATCAGTTAATGCCCTGAGGATAGCATAGACAAAGATGTTTTTGCTTTTTAACCCCTGAGTGTGTTTCTGGGAGTTTTGAATAATAAGTGGGTAAGAAAATTCCCAGGCAGCCTCTCTATTATGCTTTGCATTTGCTGGAAAGCTGTAGATAAGTCAGGGAGTGAAGATTAGAAATTCGTGTGTCCAGAGGACGCATGGGGAAGCGGCTCCTTCTAATCTATTAAATTTGTTCCAGAAAGAGAACATTAAGTCAGTACCTCCCAACACACAGGGTGGAGGAACTGGATAATCATCACGAATTTTTCATCATTTCACAGTTAGGTATTTGTTACTAAAGGAAAAAAAAACCCACTATACTTGTAGTCTATAGAGTCTGAGGAAGTCTACTGTGTGAGACAGACCTAGTACAGAAGACAGGTGAAGCTGCTTTACATGCCAGCTCTTTATATAGCCTCACACCACACCTCCTGTTGGGGCCAAAGGACAGTCTGAGCATCCCCAAGCAGGATGCTGAAAGAAGAACTAAAAGTGACCATCAAGACCCACCTTAGTGTTATGAACCCGGTCCTCTTTTTTTCTGTGCAGGTGAAGGAAAGTGGATTCCCATCTGACTTTTTAAATTAAAATTCCCCAACGGAAACTTATTTTGATGAGAAATTGTATGTGAGAATGTTAATACAGATGATTCTAGCAATAACAGCAGACAAACATGGAGACTGCGTTGCTGTGGGAGGAAGATGGAAGCCTAAAAATGCAGGTGTTTGCACGTGGAGAACTTTATAGTTAAAACCAGACTGTGCCCCTTTCTCTAAGCCAGTCCCCAACCTTCCTAATGCCGCAACCTTTTAACACAGTTCTTCATGTTGTGGTAACCCCCAACCATAACATTATTTGTTGCTACTTATAAATGTCTGATATGCAGGATGTCTGATATGAGACCCATATAGGGTCATGACTCACAGCTTGAGAACCCCTACTCTAAGCAAATTCCCACCTTTCCCAGTCCAACAATAACAGCCAGCATGGCGTGACTGAATGTTAAAACTTCAGCTTTAGTATGTCATGAAATTAAAAAGAGAAAATCTGTCACCCACCACCTAGATTTCAAGTTTGGTGGTCTTTTTAATTTTTTAATCATCCAGGAGACAGTGTCATCTCCCTTAATAAGTTTTTCTAGGAAACAGCTGCCAACCCCCATCCCTCAGTGCATGGAAATTCCAAAGAAAATTAATTGTTCAGGGAGGCCACTTGTTTTCTTTTTAATTTGAGAAACTAAAGATGGGGAATGTGTGACTATTGGATTTTCATCTGTGGCTGTTTCTTTATCGAAGTAGAGACTGACTTCCTGAATGGTAAGCTTGATGAAGCTCTGATTGCCTGTAACTAGGGGAAGAACCACAAGCTCCAAAGAGAAACACACTTGAAACTGGCTAAAAATCAGAATAATTAACTGGGAAAAGTAATAGCTCAGAAATCTTTATTTTAAAGCACCAAATAGTGGTTACTTTGTGGGTTGGATGTTTCCGCCCTCCCCTCCCCCACTGTGTCTCAGGTTAGGGTTACTAGTCAGATTAGGGTTACAGATTAGGTAGAGATGCAGACAGGGTAGCTGCCAGATCTTTGAAGGAGTCCCTCTCACGTCCTGCACACACACAAAGTCTAGAACAGATATAACTGAGAAAAAAAAACAGTGTAGTCCAAGAACTAGGCTTGGAGGCGTTGTAGGGGAAGACTGAGGAGTGCTCTCAAAACGGGGGAGGAGAGAAATGGACCAACTGGATGTAATCTTTCATCAGTGCTGGCCTCGTGATCTAGAGATGATAATTAAAGCAAGCTTTTAAACTTGTTATGGTTATTTTTAATTTTTTCTTATTCTTCGGAGGGGACTGTTTATTCTGCAGCCCTGGCTGGTCTAGAACTTACTATGTCCATCAGTCCAGTCTCCATTTTACAGAAGTTAGTCTGTCCCTCTTTCCCAAATGCTGGGATATGGGCATGTGAATCCATACTCAACAGAAAACGTAATATTCATTCATTCTTATATCCTCTCTCCCTCTCTCCATTCCTCCCTCTCTTTTTCTCTCTCTCCCTAAGATAAGGTCTCCTGCAGCCAGACTTCTCTCAAACTCACTACGTAGCTGAGGCTGGCCATGGACTTCTGATTGTCCTGTGTCCAACTTAGAATGCTACTTCACTTATTGTTATGCTGTTCTTTTAATCTTTTAACACATGTAGTTAAAAACACAAACAAACAAACAAACAAACAAACAAACAAACAAAAAACCCAACTGTATTAAGACCTGAAAACAATGCAGTGTTCAATCTTTCTAAGGTTGGATTTGAAGAAGTTTGAGAACACAGCACACACAAGACTACGTTTACCATTTATTCTTTTCATTTCTCCTCCCTCTATTTTTTTTCCCAGCCTCTTTGGTAATACTGAGAATTGAAGTCCAGGCCTCTTAAATGTTAGGTGAGCACTCTACCTACCATGGATATACATCTTCATCTCACTTCATGAGTGTTAAGCCAACTTTGCTCACTAACCAAGGAAGAAGACATAAAAGACTGTGCATGTCTTGATACTTTTCTTGGTGAAGTGAAGAGAGACCCATTTGTCCTTGCAGGAGACTGCCAGGTAATTTATGAGGAAAATAAGTGATGTAAAAAAAAAGCAGGTGTGAGAGTTGTATTGCTGAATGCATGTTTGCCCCTAAGAGGTCTTAGCAGTTTGCTTAGCTTGTCAGGATTCTAAGTGTGCTCATTTTTATTCCACTTGAGTGGGACCTGTTAGGACTAGGCTGTGGGATATCACAATGTCTATCAGCCATCAGAGAACTGAGAGCATTTGCAACAGAGAAAATATTAACATCATTGTCATGATGCAACATAGGCTCTGCTAATTACTGTTCTCTATGACTGCTCTCCCAACCTGAAACTCTCCGTGACATAATTGTGGAAATCCTGTTTGTCTGCCTCCCACCCTCTTGCCTAGAGAATGAAAAATATCAAATTGCAAGACTGGGCTTGTTGCGCAAATTTGATTTGCTTTTTTTGTGGAACCAAAACCAAGGGAGCTTTTTTTGAGGCTGTAGGCATGTGGTTAGATTTGTGAAGTGAGTTCATGCTTCCAGTATCCAGACGAGTTCAATGTGGAGGGCATCAATACTTGAAGTTTGACAAACTGTCAAAAGGCATTTACTTTCTTCACATGTTCCTGGAACATGTGAGCTGACCTCATTCAGAGTTCTGCCTCATCTCCAGTGGCTATATTGTGGACCTGCTCTCTCTCAGCCAAGGTCTTCCTTCCTCCTCCTGACTAGCATTCTAGCTTCAGGTTCCTTCTCACACTCGCTCTTCTTCCAGATACCAGCAGCTAGCTGTATTGTACAGCACAGTAAATAGAATCGTTTTTGCTAATGCCCTGTTATTTGTTTTCCACAGCATGAAATAACGAAGCAACTTAAACTTCTTTGTGTTTCAATAACCTCTCCTCTCTAGGACTTCATCTTACTCCCCCAAATTACCTCATACTATCCCAGCAACTTTGCTTGTCAGGAGAAAGTAAAGATTGTAGCAGAAGATAATTTTAATACAGACATTAAATTAGGCTAGATTTTTTAAAGGTGACTTTTTGAATACATTAATTATTAGTGAAATTTTTCTTAGAGTTAGAGCCAAATACCAAACCAGAGAACTATGAATAATTTTCTGTCTAGAAAGGAGAATGATTAAGTATGGCCAGTAATACTTCCTACCAGCTTAGATTGCTTGATGGTGTCTCCCAGATTAACAGATAATGACATATTAGCTACATCTTGTAGTCAACAGGTGGCGATTGTAAGAGCAGGGTGAGGATATCGTGTTCTGAGAAGTCTTACATGGGTAGAATAGTTCTTTAAAGGAGTCTGCATGGAATCTGCAATATGACTTGAGATTGAGGGGCATTATTATGTTTCAAAGAATAAACCTCAGTATAAGAGTGAAGTGAAAAAAACAAAATAAAAACTGCATTCAACCTTTTGCCAAAGAACCTTTTCTGATAAACAACAACAACAAACAAAACAAAAACTCCAAATCCCAAGCCGAACAGTTGGATCCAAAAGGCACAAATGCCAGATTCAAGTCTTAGTATGTTTGTGTCTTCAACCTCTCCTCTCCTCCTCTCCTTTGTCTACCCTGAGCCTGTCAGGGGATTCTCAGCACAGGGCAGAGTGTAACAGAAAGGCAGAAAACTATCATCTGTGTCTGCCTTTCAGTTTCAGAGGAGTCAGTATGACAATCAAGGGGTTAACACTGTCAGAATGTGATGATTAATGCAATGTAAACTTGAGGCCCTAGACAGCCATGACCACACAGCAAATGCATTCTGTAGGCTATTGCTTTCACAGAAATTCCTTTCGTCTCCCTCCAGCTCAGGCTTCTGAAATGCCTTGCAGAAGAAATCATTGTTTATGCATACAAATGATAATGATTAAAGATGATTGTGAATCCTCTTTATTTTGGAAGATGCATTCTGAATTAGCACCAGAAGCTACAGTTACAAGTTGAATGCAAAAGTTCTCTTTGCACAAAAGACAGGCAGCCATTAATACTTGGAACCTTGGCAGGATGTTGACTAAGGCTCTGATTTTAAAAGTTGCTAATGTGTTATTGAATAATGTGAGTGATAAATCCAACTCTTACAAGGTAGACTTGAGACTTTCATTTTTAGTTCCTTACAAGCGACATAAAAAAAAAGAAAAGAAACGTAGACCATTTAAAAGTAAACTGAAGGCTTGAGAAGAATACAATGTGTTCTTCATTTATTAGCTTTAAAGAGAAAATTAATGCGTAAAAAGCAGAGGTATGGAAAGCTGTTGCTCAAAAGTCTACATGGTAATCAGAAAGGTACAATCCTGGCTTGAAGACAGGAACAGGAATCCGTGATGGACTAGGGGAAGAATGGGTGAAACAGAACCTCAGTAACCCAGATATGTTCAAATCCACAGGTCCCAATGGCCGGCATCCTAGAGTACTTAATGAATTGGCCGAAGTCATCACAGAACCGCTAGATATCATTTTTGAGAGCCCGTGGAGAACTGATGAGGTGCTGAAGACTGGAAAAGGGCATATTTAGAACCTTCTTTCACAAAGGGAACTGGATGGTGACTCTGGACACACTCATCAGCTTAACTTTTGCTCGGAAAATTCTGGAAAAATCAACTTAGTAAGCAAAGCAACTCACTTGTAGTAGTTAGTAATAAGGCAGCGACATACCGACCATATATACTGAACTTAGTTTTAAAAGAACACTCCATGTGGGAATAAGTTCGATATATATCTCTTGGAATTTCTCTCCTTTGCTCTTTGAATTTTTCATCATAATATAAGGGGTTGACTAAGACTTGTGGGTAATTTCTAGTTTTAAGTATACTATATAAAAGTAAGTTTCTTACAATAGCTAATTAATTATACAATTTTCAAATTAGCCTTTATCTTGAGAACTTCCATTTTGTATTTTAACATACATGCTATTTTATTTCATATAGGGCCCTGTTTTCATCAAGTTATGATATTTCATATAATTCTATATAAACTAGTTTGGTGAAGGAACTCTTACTTTAGGTACTTTATGTAATGATTTCACATATAAGTATAGCCCCAACACTGACAGATTAAGGAAGAAATTATTTTATAACTTTTAAATGAAATCTGGTAGAGGTATGACTGTTACATTGGAAGTACCATGTCTGATGCATGTGAGCTGTTTATACACTTCCTTGCTTGGCGACTTCCTCAGGCCTCCCCTTCCCAAGTTGCCTTGTCTCATCTCTCCTTCAGTATGCTTTGGATAGCAGTCTGGCGGCAGGGCAGTGGGTGTGGGAGTAGAGGTGTGTGTGTGGAAACCTGGAGGCTTTTTGTTTATCTTTCTTTCTCATCATTATTCCTTCTGGGTGTCAGTAGTCTGATTTTCTACTGAGAAAATGCAACCAGGACAATGGAGTCTAAACTTAGTTGAGAGAAAGCTATGGGTGTTTTACCAATGTTAACAATTAGCTGGGGCTGGCAAGTTTCGAGAGCCCCCACCCCCCAGCTGGACTGTATGGTGGACTTCATCCCTCCACTCCTCAGAAGCACAACAGAGATGCAAGCTTCTGTCATCATAACTACAGACAAGGACAGGAAACTCATAAAGGGAAGAGATTGACATTCACCTTGTCTCTGACAATAGGCAGGCAATTAAGATGGGATTAGATCTCCAGAGGCATTCGTGGCATAATACTGTTTTTAAAATCTAAAGTTTAGACACTTGAGCTGCCTTTAGAGATGAACTGAGGCACCGTGTAAAGCCTTTCTCAAGCTTAAATATGAATGTGAGGGAAATTAAGTTCTAAGAGCATGTGTGAGTTTCCCCTTATGTGCCACATACAAAGCTGCTCATTGCCTTTTCAAATGAGCTGGTCTTTAAAATACCTGTTAGATTTTTTTTTAAAGGTGTAGGTGCCTGTATAGATTACCGATATGATTTATTGTGATAATGAATGGCTTCCAGGTTGAGACCTCATTTCCAGGTGCTGCATTTGTAGCAGATTTATTTCACAGATGCACATTGGAGTGCATTTGTTGAACTGTGGCTACCAAAGACCCAATTTCTGAAAAATCTATTATTTTCCCCAGAGGCAATAAAATAAAATCTTCTGCAACCAAAAAGGGCACTTAGGTCCTTTCAGGTTTTATTTTCTATTTGAATGATGTCCAACTTTAGTTGTTTGGCTAAATTTGAATCTTGGCTCTGTGCCACTATTGGAATTTGAAATTAACAATAATTTACCTGAATTATGAGTCACAATTTAGGATGGTTGAATAGCCAGTGGGTCTGAAAGACTTCTTAGGTAAATCTGGAAGAATACAGTTCGGAGAAGAGAATCAAACTTCTAAAAAAATAATCTTGCTAATTTCTTTGCATTAGATCAAGATGGGATAAGGCATCATATCAAAGGAATTCTGAAACTTGAATTGCTTCTACACAGACTTATCTTTAAGAAGAGTCAATTTCTCACTGTGTTTGTTTTTTCCCTTTTATCTAAACACTAATGATTTCCGTAATAATATCTGAATGTAAAAGATGAAACTATGACAGCAAGACTCAAGTCTTGATCATGTTGATTCATAGTCCTCAGAAAATTAAGTCATAAATGACAGGGTCGTATTTTATAATATTGAGAAGTTTAGAGAATAATAGCAATTTTTTCATCTTAAAAAATTGGGAGTGTATGAAGGAATCTTATTCATGCAAAATGTTGCTTTGACAAGTATGGTGGCATTCATTCATAATCCCTGCGAAGTTCAAGGCCAGTCTGGGCTATGTAAAGAGGCCAATAAAGAAATCAGAACAAAAAAAGTAAAGTAGGAGGGACTATGAAGATAGTGCAGTTAGTAAAATTTGTGCCACACATCCATAAGGACCAGTGTTTGACCCTAGAACCCATGTTAAAAAGCACTCACATCACCAACATGGTGGAGAAAGAGAGCAGGATCCCTGGGGCTTGCTAGCTGGCCACTCAAGCCTACTTGGTGGGTTACAGGCCTTGGGTTGAAACAATCAAAACGGAAAAACCTAAACAAGGTGTGCCTGCAGAGTCTGGTCCTAAGGAAAATAACAATTTAAGGAAAGAGTAAAGCCAAAAAATCTCAAGGGAAAAAAACCCATGGAAGTGTTGGCTCTCCTGTAGTTTCTCTGTCCAGAGGATCAAGCAGTTTCTTAGATGAGAGAAGTTTGCAACATGGTTGCTAATTTGAACTACAGTATAGCAGTGAGCATTAAGTTTTTTTTCTTTGAAATTACCCAAATTGTAGTTCAAGATCTAGAATTATCCCAGGAGTCTTTCCTGTGGTGATGCTGCTAGGTGCATAAGCTTGAGGAATCATTGCAAATAATTCTGAAACTTAAAGCTTCTTTTCTCTTGTCCATAAAATGGCAAAAATAAGTCTCTCCTCTACCTCTTAAGAGGCTTACGCCTTCTACAGCTTGTGTTCTCAGGCTTTGGCTCAGGCGTTAGCAGGCAGTGACTGTCTCTCCTCCCACCCTCTTCCTGAACTTCAGTTATTTTCTTCATTTCCTCTTATGTGGAAGAGATTACCTTAAAACCAACTAGCGAATTCAAGTATATATTGACATGTCCTGCTGCTGTCCATTAAGTAAGGCCTTTTGCTTTCTTTCAGGGCTCAGAAAAGGTACCTTGTGCTATCACAATGGGAGTTCAGCAAATGATTAGAGACTGAATGAAGAGAATCTGACTTAACTACAATAGGCTAGGAAGATTGGCTCAGTCAGGAAGATGCCTTGCAAGCACACAGGGCTGAGTTAGACCCCACAATCCTCATTTACAAACTACACCATGGTGGCCAGTACTTATCAGCTAGTGCTGGGAAGGTAGATACAAGAGGATCCCTGGAGCTAGCCTGGTCCACTTTGGCCCCCGGTTAGTAAGAGACCCTCTCTTTGGTTCACACACACACACACACACACACACACAGACAAACACACAGATACACACATAAGGTGAATGGCATCTGAAGCACAACATATGAGGTTGTCCTCTGGCTTACATACACACACACACACACACGTGTGATCAAGTTCATAAATGCTGCTACTTGTCTCATCTAGAGAAGCTGTCTATGGCCACACATATAGATATTTTGTTAGCATTCCTGTTTTTATAACAGCATCAGGTATGTGAAAGTCGGAGCATCAGTGTGGCAGATGTGTGTCATCCTATGTTGCACAAAGTAAGAGGGCAAGTGACTTCACCTCATCACTGTGTCTGTGATGAGTCCAGCCAAGGGATGATGCAGAGGATGAATCAACCAGCTCTTTTCTAAGCTGTCAAGAGAGGCCAGTCATACCAGTGAGCAGAGACACCTGCCTCAGAAGTGACATCAGCATGTCTGAATATTTTATCATTCAGAGCTCAAGTGTTGTAAACAGTTCCCTTAAGTAGGGGGTTAAAGAACAACAAAAAGAGAGGTAAGATGGGGGGGCAATGCTTCCCTCGTATCAATTATGAGTGATGTCTAAGCTAGTATGAAAGTAGTCTGTCTAGGCTGGCGAACTATTTAAGACTTTCAAGGATCCAGGTAAATAAAAGTAGAATGTTAGAGCCAGGGACATAAAATGATATGAAGACTCCATCTCCAATGGCCAAATCTCAGTCCTAACCAAGTGGCAAGATTTGGGAATATTTTTACGTGAGATAAATTGGTAACGTAGAATAAAATATGAGAATGTGTACATAGATCCTTTACAAAGCATTGTTAGGTTGCCCAGAGCAAAGCAAGTTATGCTTTAGTTTTTAGAATATTCTGATTTTATTCTTATAATGGGTCTTATTGTTAATTACATATTCCTACATCAGATATTCTGTAGCATTAGATTCTTTATTTTAAAATCATCTGGTGCTTTGTATGCATTTCTAATGAGATAGAATCCAGTAATTTCCTTACACAATCACCAATCACTAGTTTAGATATTTCTGTTATATGCAAAGGGAGGGAAAAAAGACAGGTAACTTAGAAAAATGATCAAGCTTCCTTTTCTCTCTTTACTTATCAAAATAAATATCGTCTTTTAAAATTGTCTAATTTCTAGAAATAAAGTTTCATATTTTATTGTTCTTTTAAAGATAACAGTTTAAGAAAATAAGTGGTTAAGTTCCCCAATAAGAGCTGTGTGATATTTATTTTCTCTTTTTTCCTTTATTTTTTTAACAGTTTTTCTTAAATTTCTTCCACTAGGTCAAAATCCAATTAGAGAACTTCTGAACATTTAAACTGGACATTTCTTTATAGATATATACTGTATAATGCCTTTTCTTAGATTAATTTTTCTTATTCCTAAAATAAAATACTGTATTAACTCTTCAAAGCAAGGTGGCATGTTAAATGAGACCAACGTGAGACAGTTTACCGTTCATCTCGGCTGCTCTCCTGTTGGATGAACATGTTATGATATACAAGTTGGGTCATTAAAGTCATTCATTAAAAAGTTGTCTCCATATAGAAGTTTGTCCCTGCACTTAGGAGGCAGAGGCAGGTAGATCTCTGTGAGTCTGAGGCCAGTCTGGTCTGCAAAGTGAGTTCCAGAACAGTCAAGGCTACACAGATTAACCCTGTCTTGAAAAAAAAAGTTGTCCCCATGTAGAAGTTTGTGCATGGGGCTGAGAAGTCAACATGGTCTTTCTGAGTCAGTGGTCCTCAACCTTTCTAACCCTGAGACCCTTTAATAGAGTTCCTTATGTTTTGTGACCCACAACCAACCATAAAATCATTTTCCTTGCTACTTCATAATTAATTTTGCTACTGTTGTGAACTGTACTGTAAATATCCAATATGGAGGACATGTGGCCCAACAGTGTTGTGACTCACAGGTTGAGAACCACTCTAACTGGTCAAAAACAGAGTTTTCTGATTGAAAATCTCCTTTTGGATTTGTAAACATAATGACAAAATAACGTTCCCCTTTCAGTTTTTGTTTTTGTTTTGTTTTTAATGGAGAGACTGTATGTGGCAAGTCTGTGAAGAGCCTAATTGGGACATCATTGTGAACCATGTCATGTATGTAGCACTGTGATTTGCAAACATATGTTTCTCCTTCAATAAATGTCACGGCTTTCACAGCAGATCCACCTTGGCCTCTTTTGTAATCGTTTACATTCTGATGAAGGCAGCTTTTTATGCATTGTTTAAACTGGTATCTATGGATGTTTATAATGTGATAGCATGATGGTCAGCATGGAGAATCAGAGTTCTAACTTCAAAGGTTTCCTCATGTAAAACTACAAGTAAGTCCATCGTATGTACGTGGGTTGATTTGTGTGAGGGTTGTACATGAAGAGGGACCTTCCATTACCTGATTCTGAGCAGTCACACGGCTTACACAGGGGTGTGTTAGTTGGTAGGAGGAGTCGTTTAGCAGCTTCTCTGCCTGAGGATCTGCTGGGACTTCCACAGCACTGCATCCTCTTGAGTTATAATTCAACTGCAGAGAAGCCATGTCTTAGGGATCCTTAGACCTTAAGTCTTGAGTTCAAACCCAAACATAATTGTTTTGGGATTTAAGGATCTTGCAAAAGTAGAATAATAATTTTATTTGCTTATCATAGTACCCAAACATTAGTTTGAAATTTGGTGGCAGTGCTTTGGGCGATATGTGTCTTAATAATTTCTCATGATTGTTTTCATTCACATTGACTATGAGATGAAATTAAATTTAAAGTGAAGATGTAGTTTGTTTGTTTTCCTACTCTTGTTTTTTTGTCTGTGTAGGTCCCAGTATTTAAAGAGTGCTATCACATCTTTGAAAATGATTCATCTTTTTTGAGTGCACTGAGTTTGAACTTAGATCATTGGCTCATGACTTAGCCTTGGCACTAGTCCATGTAACCCCAGGGCCCTCTAGAAACAAGAACCAAACTATGAAACCTAATATTTCACCTCCTAGTCTTCCTTGATCTCATAGGCTTATTTAGAGAAGTTTATGATCTTGATGGACAGCATTAAAATACATTTTTTAAGATTAGGGAGATATCTGCATGCAGCAACATTAGTAAAAATCAGTTCACATCAGGCAGCTTCTAAAAAGTCTTTCATCTGAATCTGGATAATGAATGCCCCTAGTTTCATTCCAGACCATCTGGTGCCCTGCTGAGAATTGTTGTTAATTTAAAAGAGAAATCTTAAACAATTTTAAATGAAGAAGTTACTCCTTGCTCCTTCCTTAGACTCACTCCCTGAGGATAGGGTAGACTCCTGTAATTATGGACACGTTTTTGGCTAGCGTCTTCTACTTTAAGGTACATTCTTGCTCCACAAACAGGATGTCTGTGAACTCTCATCTGCTTCTTGGTTGAGTGATGAGTGTTGATTGTGAAGTCTGTGTATTTAGCACGCATTCTTTATATCCCTATCAGCTCAACCAATTTAACTTCAACTTCTTTCTGAAAGTTCATCAATCCATCCAGGAGCATTCACAAAAATAGCCTGTGGAATGAAGAACAAACATTTAATTTTGTCCTAAATTTTTGTCTGTAAATCAGAAACCCCAAATCCAGACTTGGCTTTCTTGATAAGCAGAGCTGTCTAAACCACTTCCTCTCGCACCTTCCATCTCCCATCTGTGAAAGCATTCAGGAAGCAGAACAGTCAAATGCATCCAGGGAAAGGTTTGAGAAACAGATGGCATGTGAGTAGCAGCAAGTCTATAGGAGGAAATCACCATGTGACTGAGGTCTTTGGTGACCTCCATCTTGACAGGAGTGGTCTATTTTACCCCTAGCTTTTTCCAACTTGGTGCCTGCCTATTTCCTAGTGTATTTTTCTGGTACCATGTAGGCACTTGGCAATGTTGCTGAATCAATGAAAGGACTGAATAAACTTCTTTCATGCTGAAAGAAATTAAACTCCAAGGTCCATAGGTGGATTCTAGTAGGGTATTTCCTGTTTCTAAGAAACTTGCAAACAGAACACTGACTTTGTGTTTGTAGGACAGCATGCCCTTTGCTTTCAGACCAGGACAGCCACATTTCCCATTGTTGGACATTTAGTTGCATGGCTTTGTTGTTATGCAGGTTTTCTAGATTTTCTGTTTTCTTCTGTATAAAGTTGTAAGTTCCGATAGTTTACCAAACAGAATTTTATGTACTCCATGTATTAAGTAACTGATGAAGATATGTCAAATAATAAAATGACACATTATTAGAATCAAGATTTTCTTCTTTTTTTGTTGTATTTTTCTATTTTGAATTTGTCAGAGGAATGTCTTCTACTCCTGCAATGAAAGCTGGTCACATTCTGTCATTGCCTGTTACATGTTAGTGTATGGTTTCTGCCAGACAAAATATAAAGATGTGGTGGTTTGAATAGGAATGGCCTTCCTTGACTCATGTGTGTGAATATTTAGCCCGTAGGGAGTGGCACTATTAGGAGGAAGTGTGTCACGGTGGGTGCAGCCTTCGAAGTCTCATATGCTCAAGTGTGGCTCACAGTCTCCTTCTGCTGCCTATGGATCAAGATGTAGAACTCTCAGCTCCCTGTCCAGCATGGTTTCCATGTTTCTAACCATGACAATAATGACCTAAACCTCTGAAGCCAGGACCAGTTAGTTGTTTTCTATTAGAAGAGTTGCTGCAGTCATGGGGTCCCTTCACAGCAATAGAAACCCTAAGCAAGACAAAAGACATTTTGAAGGATGAACTTCCTGTTAGCATTTTGGACGCACTCCGTTTTACCTATGATCAATTTTTACTTTGTGCTCCATGACTTTGTCCCTTTAAAAAATATTTTTCCCCTAAGGTTACCTCTGCCTTCTACCACCGGTAGAAAGGTGAGTTCTTAGGAGCAGCACAGGGTTGTTCAGACCTGAGTTTGAGCCCTTCAGAGCCACTGTGAATTATGATTGCTTGACCTCAGAGATGTCATGTTACTCAGCAGTGATTCTGTGTCTGCTTTTTTCCTCCCTTTGATATACACAGATTACATGCAAAAGAGGAAGGGCATTAAGCCTTTAGACTCACAAACTTGGAATCCCAGCTGCCTATGCATGGCTGTGGATTTTATGTGAAGGCAAGGTGTATCCGTACTACATATTAGGTAGGCACTGTTGACAGGGGGAAGGCAGGAGCGGGGTCCTGACAGGGCAGTTTGTGACTTATGAATTAAAAACTGTTTCAAAATATATTAAAGAAAATGCTTACAATTTAATATTATGAATACATTAAAGGGCCATTTAATAGATATCGAACAACCAAACCCTTGACACAATCTTCACAACTATGCAAAGGATTTTTCATCTATGAATTGTTCTCATCATATAGTTGAAGAAACTGAGATAAAGATGAGTTTTGGGTAATTTTTAAATTTGTTTACTATTTTATTAATTACAATTTATTTACTTTGCATCCCAGGTGTAGCCTCTTCCCTTGTCCCCTCCCAACCCCCACCCTCCCTTTTTATTCTCCTCCCATGCCCCTCCCCCAGTCCACTGATAGGGGAGGTCCTCCTCCCCTGCCATCTGACCCTAGCTTATCAGGTCTCATCAGGACTGGCTGCAATGTCCTCCTCTGTGGCCTGGTAAGGCTGCTCCCCCCTCAGGGGAGGTGATCAAAGAGTCAGCCACTGAGTTCATGTCAGAGACAGTCCCTGTTCCCATTACTAGGGAACAAGTTTTGGGTAATTTAATCCAAAGCCACATAAACAATAACCAAGAATCTGAAATTTGAGTCCCAATACTGTCACTTTAAGCCTACCATCTTAACCTTTATTTGTCCATGGAAGTCAAAATTATTGCCAGAATCAAATATAAAGACTATCTACCAAGAAGCCAGAAAAAGAAGATTGGCAAGATTTGCCAGAAAAGGGGGGGGGGAGGAGGACCTTCAGGTCTGAGAAAATCTACTGATGATGATCTCTAGTGCATTTGTGCTGTAACACAATACACAGGACTAGGTCATTTATTCTTGCAAGGCTCTGGCAACTAGGAAGTCCAAAACCAAAGTGTTGGCAGGATTAGTTGCTAGTGCTGGTTGCTTCTATAGGGATGCTGAGGTCATGACCTCACATGGACGAAGGCAAAATGGAAAGAGAGTGAATGAACTCTGAAGCCTCTATTGTGATGGTCTTAATCTCATTTACAAGGGCTGAGTATCTTCTAAAAGTTCTTACCTCTTAATATAATTACGTTGGCAATATGAGTTTTGGAAGGAGCCTGGTGTTCTCGTAGCTTTCCATCCACTTCACCTCACATGAAGTATACTGGTGTTCTCCTCACAGCTTTCCATCCACTTCAGCTCACAGGAAGTGTATCCACTCTGTCCTCGTAGTCTTTTTTTTATTTGATCATTTTTATTTTATTTTATTGTATATTAATCACAGGTTATGTACTTTGTTTGTAGTCTTAACTCATCTGGGCATCTACACGAAGCTCTAAGTCTTGAGTCTCTACCATCATTTTACAGATAGGAAAATCAAATATATGCTTCGTCCTGAGGCCAGTTGCTCCCCAAATGTAAACATGATGTGAAATGTGCGTTTGCAGAGTTCAATGGTAATACAGACATCGGAAAGTGTCTTAGTCACTGCTCTGTTGCTGGGAAGACACACCATGGCCAAGGCAAGTTACAAAAGAAAACATTTAATTGGAAAATTGCTTAGAGCTTCAGAGGATTTTCCCATGAACATCACCATGGAAGACATGGAGGCAGCCAGCATGACAGGCCTAGCATTGGGGCAGTAGCCAAGAGCTCATGTCTTGCCTACGAGAGAGAGAGAGAGAGAGAGAGAGAGAGAGAGAGAGAGAGAGAGAGACCAGGTCTGGCATGGGACTTTGAAAACTCAAAGCTCATCCCCAATGACACACCTCTTCAAGAAGGCCACACTTGTAATCCTTCCTGAATAGTCCACCAATTGGAAGCAAACATTCAAATATATGAGGCTATTTGTATCATTTTCATTCATACCCCCACAGAATGATATCCCCACTCCCAAAGGAAACAAAAGAAAAGGGGAAGTGAGTAGCAGGTCCCCAATGAGGGTGCACCACAACATGGGAAACATTAAGTCTCAAGGCAATAAATTCATCTTTTTAGACTGTTCCACTGTCTGGACAAACTAGCTCAGGGGCTAGACCCTCAAGGCACCAAGCAACTCAACCTTCATGGATTTTTTATTGTAGTCCTTCTGAGTTGGAGATTCTTGTTTCTCTCCTTGACTGGTTTTCGCAAACACTAACAAAAAGAAAACTGAGTAAATGCAAGATGGTTGTGTAAACATCTTTTCCTAGACGTGTGTGTGCAGCATTTTTGACTTATGTTCAGCAGTGACCCCATTGGCCTCAAACGTCCCCCGGCTCTTGGGTGTGTCATTACAGAACACCGAAGGGAGCCTGTGCATCTGGATTTGATTCTGAGTTTAGATGCTGGAACTTTCTTGATCTTACTCATGGTTGTCTGCAGATTTTTGAACAGCTACCCATTCTTTCCTCAAGTGACTTTTTGGCTGAAGAATTACGGGCTTGTGGCTCTGCAGTCGGATCACTGGGCATGGCAATCACATTCTGGCATGTGATGACGTGCATATGATGAACCAATACTCAGAACTGACTGTCTTGTGCTAGAGATGCAGACTGCCAGTGTAAGATGCACAAGACATTAAAAAAATGGACAGAGGTTCTCTCTTGTTCCTTTTTAATACATTTACAATGTTGAAATGTGTTCAAAGCATCGTCGAGGCACGTTGTCTGCTAAGTTATAAGGACCAGCTATTTGCTCTTTAACTACTCACCTTTGTCTATGCTATTGAAGATGTTTTCATACCTTTGTCTTGGACTTCAGATAATAATTTTTGATTCTGTTTGTAGTTGAGCCTGGACTGTCTGTAGTGCCTCTCAGCCATGGTTCACCCCATAGAAGTGTAATGTGTATTGGTAGTGTTTGGCTTGCTGCTACACTTCTGTTTTATGGAGATCCTTACTCACAGAGAGTCCTTAAACAATGATTTAAATATCACTTTATAGAATTTAACACCCCCTCCTCTGGAACAATAGTAATTTCTTACTTGAGTGTTTTTGTTTTTGATAACAATGCCCAATGATAGATGAGCCCTCTAATATCCGTATGCCTTCCTTCTGTCTAGAGCAGGGATTTGTTCTCACTACTCATTCAGAGTAAGAAACTGCACACGCATGTGTGTGTGGTGTGTGTGTGTGTGTGTTAACAGCCAAATGAAGTAAAGATTATTACCGAGGTACTGTGCAGGTGAAGAATTAAAGCAGAATTTAAGTCCCAGAGAGAAGTGACTTCACCCCTGCTCATCTTGATGTCCTTAGCGTTATAAGAAGCAGCCTTGCTGGATTAGCTGTATTCTATATGAAGCACACTAAATTTGACCAGTGACTGAAATGGAATCTTAGTTATGATACTGCTCTCAACTGCTCTTCTCCCCTGTTCCCTGAGGAGTGTTGTCAAATCTCCATTTGAAACGGTGCTGTACTAATTCTGAGAGAAAAAATTTTGGAAATTTTAATCCCAACAAATCATTTTCTATTATACTATCTAATTCTCTTTTATTATAATGATTAATAACATACACACATATGAATGAGAGGAGAAGGGAGAGGAGGAGAGGCAGAGACCTTGGTCTCATCTCACTGGGTAGCCCTGGATGGCCTTGAACTCACAGAGATCTACATGCCTCTACCTCCCAAATGCTGGGATTAAAGGTGTGTCCCACCACACGTGGCAATAATATCTTCAAGGACAGAAAAATTAACGAACAGTTTTCACACTCATGCCCAAGTTTTCCTAGTGCCTGCAGTGTTCTCTCTGTAGCCCATGTTGAAGGACAGTGTGGCTACAGTGATCTGGTGTGCTAAGGCCAAGATGTCCTTCATGCTTTTGTGAACCATGAGCTGTTCAGTTGGTTCCATAACAAACCCTGGCTTCCAATTGTCCCTGACCTCTTCCACCTCCATGCTCACATTAGAAGTACTACTTAAGAGCCGTCTGTCTCATCGTGCTCATCACATTCAGAGAACGGTACCATTACATATTAGATGTTAATGCATTAATTTGATAAGGATAATTAAGGCTTAGATTTGAAGAACTTTGAAATTATTGCTTCAAGTTTTTCTTTTTTTTTCTTTTTAGCTCTCCTGCCTAATGTTTGACTTTTTTCCCTTCTTCTTTTCTTGTTCACTTTTTAAACTTTCTTGGAACTAATGGTGAAGTGAATTGAATATATCTCATTTTAGTCTACAAATTTTATTCATCCGCTTTTCTGTTGTCATGCTTTAATCTCCTTCCAGGAACATTTGAAGAATAAGCAAGCATAGTTTCTGAAAACATTGGCTTATTTCCTGGTTTGGGAAGCATAAGAAGTGGTTAGCCAAAAAAAATTATTTTTGAATGAAAAATTAGGTCTGTATTTACATTTAAAACCCACAGAGAAAAAATTGATGTGAACCAAAGTGACTATTTTCAGTATAGGAAACAGCTAAATACTATATGATTTTGACTATTGTGTTTTGAGAAAAGTACATAGCAACTGACTATATATGTAAATCTGATGTACAATAGATCCATAATAATGGTTGCGTGTAATCTCAACCAATAATTGAAAAAGAATAAGCTGATGAAAACTATAATATAGCATCAAGTATACTATTATAAAGGTCCAGTCTATCAAAATTATAGAGGTGCCAAATGCAATTTTAGAACAGAAGGGAGAGTTCGAGATGCGTGTACAGAGCTCACCCGACGGGGGTAAAGAAATGGAGTCGGACTCAGAAAGAGCTCTGGATTTCCTGTCCTGCTTCTCACAAGAGAGCTTCCTCTTGATTTTTATGAGGGTTTGTGGTTCTGGCTTTGAATTTTTTACTTATAATTATTAATTGCTTAGTCTTTATTTTGATGTTTAGCCTACCTAGTTATATCATGAGTAGAAGAACTCATACCTCTTCACCTATATCATAGTCAATGAAATACTAAAACAGCTTTTAGGTGTCTGTGTGCACATTTCCTTGTGTGTATGTGTTATGTGCACTCACATTCGTTCTTGCTTCCTTGAAGAAGATGGTGCTCGAGTTGGAACAGTAGCTTGCTCTGCTCGATGCTCCTGATTTCACCTTTGCAGATCACAGTGGGGCTTTTAAGTCCTACTAAGCTTCATGAGGCTATGTCTTTTTAACAAAGGATGAGTTTTCATCTGTCTCTGTGTGTACGTGTGTGTGTGTGCATGCGTGTAGAAGTTAGGGTTCTTCATTTTTTTCTCCAACAAATATATTTTTTACTATTATATATATATATATATGTATATATTCAATACCATTATATACACACATACATTTGAAGTTGCTTAATGAGCTGAGGTATCTATGAAACAAAAATAAATTACAAATTTTCATTTGAAAAATGCCATTTATGTTAGAGTGCAAATACTTTAATCACCTTTTCACACACAATAATGAAGTAAAATTTGAAATCATAGTAAGTTGAAGACATAGCTGTATTTAATCAGATTTTGTAAATAACAAATAATATTGAGGACCTGTTTGTATTCAGTGCAGAGTTTGAATAATTATTTGATTTGCATATGACTTTATTATTTTTAATTAAATTTTGTCTTTAGCAGTTCAAACACATATGAAGTGCTTTCTGATTACTCTTCCCACACTTTCTTATCTCTCTCCCATCCCAATCAACTCTGCTCCTCCCCACCACTCCCTCTCCCAGATTCATGACTTTTGATTTTGTTTTGTGGCCCATTTACTTTAACAAGGGCCTTCTGTGCAATAATTAGACTGAAACTACCCACCCAAACCCAGTGGGGACTCTGGTATATGCATTACTGAACACAAAGGCCCTCCCTCTTTCTGATTCTGTTAAAACAAGATAGTTCAGCAGCAGGAAGGAGGCCCTCCAGCCCATCCTCTATGCTTGACTATGGATGGAACCATTCTCATGAAGGCCCAGTGGAAGCCCTTCACATTAGTTTCTAAGACAGGGTCTCTCACTGAACCTGGAACTTAGCAGTTGGCTAGACAGCCTGGACACTGAACTCTGGGTTTCCACTCCCATCACTGGGGTTGTAGGTATGTACTGGCATTGCTTAGCTTTTATGTAGATGCTAAAGATCCAAACTCAGTCCCTCAGGGTTGTATAATGACTCTACCCACTGTCATTCTTCCCAATACTCCCTCCTTCTCCCTTTTGAAATATATATCTATCAGATTTGATTATTAAAAAGAACTTTCTTCAAATGAGTTTATTCTGTAATAAAAACCTAATTCTGTGAAATAATCTACTTTTACAAAAATTAATATAATTTCCCTTGGATGGTTGAGTTGGTTTTAGTAGACATGAAGAATCATAAACACAAATAGGACATGGCTCATGAAAGGCATTACGTTTCCAAAACAACTGGGAATTAATAATTATTGGAGATGATATGGCAGAGGCATAAAGTTTTGTGGGTAATAATCATTGATATTTTATATATGGCATCAAGAATAATATATGATAAGCAGTATAAACCTGGACTACACTTACTAAAGATGACAAAACACCAATAAAAAGGAAGGAAAATATTCTTCTCTGAATTGCCTTAGGTAGTCTACCTCAGTTACCTTAAGTCTGCATGAATGTTTTGTTTAGCTCTGTCCACGTGTGTCCAGTGAATATTTACTACCTCCATAATATTCATGTACATACTTGATAAGTATGCTACTGAGAATGTGTGATGATTTAAAAACCTTCAAGTTATTGCCTAAATAATACACTGAGAAGAATTTCTTGAACCGTGTATACTGCAGGGATTGCAATGGGCTCTAGGAAACATCAGGGGAATGAAAACGATGCTTCAGAGAAGGCAATGTCCATCAGAATGGAGTGGCGTCCACATCAAATAAGTTTGTTGTATTGCTGAGGAAGTAACATGGTGTGTCATCTCGATAAAACACTCTTACATGGCAGGGAGAATTGTGATGGCTGGGAGGTGGGAGTGAGCTGAAGTATGGAGGGTTGCCCGGATGGTCAGGGGAACACAATGTGTTGTGCTCTGCACCAAAGAAAAAAAGTGATGAAGAAAAAAGAATATGTCTGCCATGTATTAGAATCAGAAGTCAGATTCTTAAATAGTATAGTAAAAGGGAAATGCATTTTATTGGGCTGCATAGTTCCAAACTGTCCTTAGTTTTGTGTGATGGTATTCATGGAGCCAGCATGTTTTTATATGATGGGTACACCTGGCACCATCGTACACATAAGAAAATAAATCTGTATCTGTTCTCATATGGGTGTGGTGATTTGGTGCTGGTCTCTGCTTTCTCTTCTACTCATGAAGGGATCTCAGAATGCAAGTCCATGGTCATCTGGTTATGACAGAGAGTTTATTGCACAAAAGACTAAACCATTAACAAACTACCTCTTTAAATATTCTTGGGTGGAAACTCTTCTGTTTGTGTGACCCCCAACACTGGGGAAGGACATGGTATAGTTCAGGAAGGGATGACAGGGTGCTAACCCCAAGGTTAACCTTACTCAGATGTCTCTGAATTCATGGTCACATTGGTCAGTGGTTAGCTACATTTGCTGAGACCTCCTCCAGCTTCTTTGTGAGTCATCCATTATTCCATTAAGTCCTCAAGGTGGCTGTTTCTTGGCAAACTCACCACTAGCTTCTCCTTCTCTTGTTCCAACCTGTTTTTCTGTGTTAATTGCTCTTCTGATTTCTGTGTTGATGCTGGCCTAGATCAGCACTGCCCAATAGGACTTTGTGCAATGGTAAATTTGTACTGTCCATTTAGTGCATAAGTTATATCCTCGAAACCATATGCCAGGAGAATCCTTATTTCCAGTTATTCTACTTCCTAAAATATCTAAAATTCTTTTCTGCACTGAACTATAAATTTTTTCCAACAGGGTCTCCCAATGTGATCTGAAAGTCATTATGAACCAGACTGGATTCCTGAGTACTGGGATCATAGGTGTGCCCCACCACATCTGGCCCTAAAATGATTTTTTTCCAGGTCTGTACTAGATCTCAGAGTGAAATGTAGTTGTACCATTTGGTCTTTGTGAGCCATAAAGGAGATGAGGAAAGAGATGCTCTGCTGTGCTAGACCCCTGCTGTGGCTTTTGGTTATTTTGTCTCTTGTCATTCTATAACCCAGAGAGATAATAGTTCTCCCTACCTTGTCCTCTTTGCTTCTCTAAATGGACTTCCTGGATTGAGAACTTTAGGGGGAGAAGCAGCTCTGGCTTTAGAAGAACAGTTCTTCTTCACAGGCTCTGGTGTGACAGTGGTTATGTGGGTAAGGAGAGAACAAATGTGTGACCCAGCACAGGCCATTACACGATAGTACTCCTTGGTCATAAATTGTGCATGTGTGGACACAGGGGTCATGAGCTCATTTTTTTAACATATTGAGTTTGAGTTCTTTATGCGGAGTTGTGTCATAGATAAATCTGTATTTCTATAGAACAATTTACACTGGAGATGTGTGTGTGTGTATGTGTGTGACTAGTGGGTACCCATATACACATACTAATTTAAAGCACAGGAACTGATATAATGGCCCATAAAAATAATACTTATGTAATGAAGATGAACCAAATATATGTTATTCATGAAAGAAAAAGGGATAAACAAGCCCCCCAAATAAAAGACAGCCAACAGTGCCACAGGTAATGTAAGATCAAGAAATAGGAAGGCAGTAAAGTATATGTTCTGTGGAGTTCCATATCATGTTTCAGTGACAACAGGTGACAGGCTTTCCTGGATGGGTAGGAGGTAAGGAAACAAAGACCATGTCTTAGAACATGTTAGACTATACAGGGATGGAATAGCCACAGCTGGAGATGGGTAGAGGGATGAGAAGAGAACTTTGTACAAGGTTGACTAGAGTTGAACATAAGTGAAGCTTTCAAGGAGAAGGACTGAGAGACCAAGGTTGAAGATGTAGGAGTGAGTAGACCATCAAGGGGCCAACCACCAAGAAAGGAAGAACATCAGGTTCCAGATATTAGATAGACTGTGAGATCCCAGCTTTAGGTGGTCAGAGTGTAAGGTTGAAGGGTAGGTGTGACTGCAGCTGTCAGCTGGTTCAGCACAGAGCAGCTGGGAAAGGTGCCTCGTGTGCTGTTCTTTACTAGACCAGCCTTATTCCCAGGCTTCTCTATATGTGAATGCACACAAATATCCTTGTGAAGAGATTGCCCATTCAAGTCATTTGTGCATCTGCTTGGAGTGTCCCTGTGTACAGTAACTTGTCCAGGGTCATGTGTGAAAGGTTTTGGCAGCGCTTTGAAGGATCTGCAGCAGAGAGGGACTTCAGGCATTCGCTTTAACTAAGGTGGGAAGCAAGCACAGTGGGTGCTTTGACTCTTATTCTTTCAGCTTGTATCATGGGTGCACAGTTCTAATTTTAAATAAACCTTGTGAAAACATGTCCTCAAGTGTGTAAGGTACCTAGACTTGGGCAGTGAGCGAGCGATGCTTTCGATTGGCCCAGAACTGTGATTACAAGCCCAGCCTTCTGCAGTTAGCAACATCTGCTTCTGTGGAGCTGGGTGTATGTGATGCCTGCCACCCTGTGCAGCTGATATGTGACCTTCACAGGTGCTAGAAAAGACACAGTTGCCGCAGGCATGCCGTGTGTGATAGGATGTGTGTGGTCTCAATGTCTGAAGAAGTCTGGTTATGCAAAATGAAAATGTAACTAAACATTGGAATACTTAATGATTTCCTAAAGCCACATGCCCTTTCATTAAGCGACAATAGGATGTGTAATATCCAGATCTAGTTTTAAAGATGCATATTTCATTGCATGACTATTTCTCTAATATGTATCTGAGCAGCTGTTTCTCCAGACGCCACATCCAGCTCTGAAGGGAATTGTTGCTAAAGCCTAAGCCATAGTTAGCTAGATATTGAAGGAAATACTACATGATGTATCTGATCTAATCAGTAAGCCTCAGTGAGCTAAAATTTAAACACCCAGCATGGAATTAATATGGGAATTTGGATTACATTCTAAACAAGGGAAGTGTAATTGCTATGCTTCTGAGCTTGCCACATTGTGATTTTTATTATTTAAAACCTGTTAAGAACCCATCACACACACAGCAAAAAAGACCTCTTTGTTTTTTTCTATAATCAGTTGTCATTGTTCAGAGAGTCAAAGCACAGTATTACCATTTATAAGAAAGAGCTGACACGCATGATATACATTCTTAGCTGACTCCAATGTGCCTGGGCCAGCATATTCAATGAGAAATATGTCTGAATAGAAGGGTCCAGCAAGTTTCAGGTAGGTCTGTACAGGAACCTTCTATGCTAAAACGAAAACCTTCTCACCAGTCATGTCAGAACACTTTTCCCTTATGATCCATGGTGGCAAAATGATGGCTGGGAGGAATTTATAGAAGGATACCGTTCGTTTAGAATGACATACCTGAAAATCTTGTTAAAAATGGAATTTAAAGCATGTATACATATTTTTAAAAAGCTGGGCAGTTTACCTTCATGAGTAAATTATTGAGGATAGAAAGGTGGCTCATTTGGTAAAAAGTGCTGGCTGTTCAAAATGTGAGAACCTTGGATCAGATCACCAGCACCTAAAATGCGCCTTGTACATCTAATCCCATCCCTGGGGAGGCAGAGATGGGAGAAACCAAGGGCTTGATAGCCAGGAGCCAAACTAATGAGATCCTGATTCAATGAGAGACCATGTTACAAAATGTAAGGTGGCAAGCCATTCAGGAAGAAACCCAGCATTTACCTCCTGTCCCACACACATGTACACACAGGCACATACACAAGTAAGTGTACTCATACATTATTAGGGAAAGGAGAACTTGAGTTTGACACAGAATATAATTCTATCAAGCATTCCTCCCCTTCTAAAATATTCTAAAATATTCATTTATATTAGCATTTTTAAAAAGGTTTAAAGTGCTCTTATTTTAGAGAATATTGATTTTATTGTAGATATATACAGTTAGAAAATACCACAGAGTTAACAGTAGCATGCTAACAATTGTTTTCTCTAATTGGTGTCATGCAGTCATATTGTTGCTTTTTTCCTTTTTTTTTTAACAGACAGTTGGCATTCTTCGGGTATTACTTCCACAATTATGAAAACACAAGCCAGTAAGCAAAGAGCCATTTGGCTCAGGATTTGTGCACATCTTTCAAATAATATTATCTTGATATGAGAATTCCTTCCCTGCTTCCCTGTGATTTGATCCACTCTCTAACTCATCTCCATACATCTCCATACATAGATCCCTAGCCCTGGGGTCCTGGACAGTGTCATGTCTGATGTCTTTCACCCCAGCCCTCCCCACTTCTGCATGCCCTTCCCTTGCCTTGTCTGGAGCCAACGTTTCCTTGATACTACACAGCCTTCCATCATAATGAATTATTTGTTCAATTAAAATTGTGTCCGTGTTTTGTTAGCCTGACAAACCTTATTGGAAAAAGTAAACAAGGGCTCTACATTTCTTTTTAAAGCATTTCAGGGAGAAATTAGTTTATATCCGTGAGTACCTAGCAAGATTTCCCCATGTGTTATTGTTGGCAGCTTATAAAAGCATATTTAGAAAATGTGACTGGAAGGAAGAAAAAAATGAGAAGAAAATCATTGTGACTTCACAAAGGTAACTGCTGCTAAAATAGTTGTAACCAACCAATAGTTCTTACGACTTTAGAGTACATGACTTTGTGAGAACACAAGATGGATTTGGAAGAAGAGAGTGCATCTAAGACTTGTATCCAGTCCTGTTTACTATGCTTGCTCTCAGTCCCCAAAGTTCCAGGAATTTGAGTAAGCCACCGTGATGTATGAGATGTATGTTGAGGCAGATGGCAGTCTGATTGTGATATGAAAACATGGAGACTGTCATGGCTGTGACTAGATGGAAGATCTGTTATGGAGAGGAATGGAGGCTAGTGGAGGGTTTTTAAGCTTTGACAGGTTCAAATGGAGAACTGTGGAAACAATCCTGAAAAGTACTGTAATGTAATAGCAGAGGAATCAGAGGTCGCAGAGGAGAAGGCCAGCATGTGTAGAGTACAAGCTCTTACGTAGACTGCTAAGTCAGAAAATGTGCCCCTTCAGTCAATAATTAATCTTGCCAAAGAGAATAGTATTTTGCTCTTAAGAGCTGTGATGGGCCTCTGGTGAATGTGTAGTAGCTCATAATGAGTAGCAACCAAGTGTTCTTGCTCAGTAGCTGCATTAATGCCTCATACCAAAAGGAATTCATTTAATAAACTACAACTGTAGCATAAGAAATCAAATCACTCCTAAAAGACCCAAAGTGTTCCCAAAGAGTAGCAATTTACTTTCCTTTTAGTTATGCCAAAAACTTCCTAAGATATTTTTTTTAATCTGCTGGTTCTTTATCAATTATAAAAGGGTTCTTAGTTTGATTCTTAATTACCTGTACACAAATAACATTTTCTGAATTTCTAAAGACCTTTGGTTTTCTAAAGTCCTAATGCTGTCTGGACTTGAGGCTGAGAATGTATGTATTCATATGTATCCATTCATATTGTGAACACTAACCACAGTTAGGGAACCAGTAACAATGTAGTCAAATGGACTACAGGAGAAATGAGTTGTGAATGAAATCCAAACTTCTTTGTGTCTCCATTCTGAGTAACATGGTCATGACAAAAAGAAATGGGTCATAATAAAGAATGGGAAGGCAAGAGTGAGAGCTCAGATCTGAGTTAGCTGTCATTCTTAAGGATGGCCATCACATGGTGCCATGGCTAATTAAGGCATCTGCCAATCATGTGGCCTGGAATCATTGCTTTCAAAGGGCAGAGAGCCTGGATATTTACAGAGGGATCATCTTCTCATATTCAGAGCGCAGAGTGGCTTCCCCTGGCAGCCTGTGGCTTGTTGGCAAAATGTCTTCAATTATGGGCAAACTGCCTAGTCTCATATCGTAACTAACCAATTTGTCAAGAGTGTATTTGGAAAGCTGCGGAGACAGAAATAGTTTACTTATTTTAAATGGGTGTGGAGAAAAACCTATTATACATACATTAAAAAATACCAACTCTTTTGAAACTTCAATGTAAGGTAAATATTTAATAAAAATACCCATGCTTTATATAAAGCGAAACTATAGAAATGGCTGATGCTGATACAAATAAGATCTGAGGATTTTAACATAAAAATTTTAAATGGAGAAGCAAAATCTTTCTATCTGAGCTCACATGTAAACTAATAAACATAAGCATGATCTCCATTTTACTATTTTATTCTGTTTTTAAAAAGAGTCTCATTCTATAGGCCAGCCTTGCCTCAAAATAATAATCCTCCTGCCTCACCCTTTGAAATTTTGCAATTACAGGCATGTTTCATCACACCCATCTACAGCATGATCTATCTTTAAGTCCAAATTGTCAAGATTTTTTTTTCAAAATTATAATCTCTTTCATATTCTGTTCAATCATGAGGTCAAGCATTGGTTATTAGAATTTATATACAGATTATAGAGAGATGAATAGGTTATATAAGAAAGCCTATGACAATAAAAAAAACAATGAGGGTCAATTAGTGCAATGAAAGTGAGAGTGAAGACATACATTATCATTCTCCCATTCTTGTTCCTTGCCTATCTTTAAGAACAGAATTCGGGATAGCGGAATTCTGTTTTTGGTAGGAGCTACCAAACGGTTATTAGCATATAACTATAGTAACAGATATTCTGTCTCTCTTCTACATCATATGTTATTTTGATCTTAGAAAAATATCCACTTTTCCACAAATTAAATTGTACAGTGTGTAGCTAAAACTTAATGGCATTTCCTGTTCACTATGGAGATTAACAGTATTTACTCATGTGGTCATTTGTTTAACCTTGTCTTTCTTACTTTATTTAAGATAGTAAGTCTTAAACACTGCATTTCCAGTATCTACAAGCAAACGTAATCTCTAATCCTTGTTAATGATATATAGTTTGTAAAATATTTAGTAGAATAAATCTAAAATTTCACACAGCAAGTAATGTAAGATTACTGCTATGATGTAACATTGATCATTTTAACACAAGAGTAAGAATGTGCTTTCTGGTACTAAACTGACTACAGAGTTCACTTAATGTTTTCTCCTTTGGTGTTTTCAAGGTCTGAGTCTTAGTCCACTTTGTATCATTGTAAACAGAATGCCAGCGGCTAGCACAAGAGACAACAAGTTTGCTTGGCTCACATTTCTGCAAATCTAAAAGCAAACACTAGCATCTACCTGGTTTCTCATGAGATCTCCCAAGAAGGACCAAGAGGTAGGCCCCTTTCTAGCAGCTGCTGTTGGATGCAATAAATGGAGACCCACAGGATCCAACTAATTCACTCCAGTGAGGCCTAACTCAGTCTCAGGAGACCTAACCCAGTTTCTCCAGAAAGGCATGACTCTATGGTGGACCTAGATTCTTCCTGACCCAAACATCAAATTTCAGCATGGCTTCAGGTACCATAAAACTTGGTAGAACTTTCATTTTTCTGGGATTTCTCACTCCCTGACACAGGGTGTCCTATGTCTACCAGAGTAATTACTTATTTCTGTCTTTATCTACCAGGCAACTTTACAACTAACTTTGTAGTTACAAAGCAGGCCTCTGAGGATTTGTTTCCTGAAGGGTGCTCTATGCTCTCTGGAAATTCATCATGCTAAGTAGCTTTGCATTTTTCAAACAGAACTGTGGACCTGCTAAGTCTAGAATTTTCTACTACTTTATAGTAGTACAAACTTTGTAGGCTACTTAGAGTGACAGATTCTTTTTTTTTCCTGTGAAATTTACAAAATAGAAGCAAAGAAATTAAGAGGAAGCAAGCAATAATGTGAGACCAGAAAAGGCCAATGGGGTAACATCTAAAATACAAGGCTACTTTCACTCTTTTGTGCATATTCTCAGCAATAGTCAAAAGATAATAAACAACTCTTGGCGGGAACACAGATATGCACCTAATTTATTTTCAAATATTTATGCACATGCACAGTGTGAATCACAGTGGTCCTTTCAATGACTCATTCCCATTTCCTGAATGAATTTGTTTTCTTATTTCATGATGCCACATGGAAATAGCTTATGGAAAAATGACTCAAACTGTCTGTGTACTAGTGTAACATTTGAATGACGATGGTCACCAAGTGTAGAGACGCTTGGGTTGGGATTGAATACTCAGTCTTAGCACTTTTTTTTAGTTTTTGATTCACTGAAGTGTAGCTGTGATGTGGTAGAGCTCCCTGACTCCATTGTGCAGTTTTAGTCTATGGATATTGCTTTGGGCCACTGCTTCCAGCCACAAAAGTTTGTACACTCATTGCTATGGTCAGTCCTTCCATGGAGTTCAGAACACTTTCCATATAGGTTGAATTTCTCTTACCTCTTTTTTTTTCTGGTGTGCCTACCATTGATTTTCTCAGATGCTGATAAATCTAATACAGCCATGATGACACATGAAAGACTGAGAGCTAAGCCAGACACTTGGATCCAAACACCAGCTCAAGCATTTGCTGGCTGTGTGACTGTGCGAGCTATCCAGCCTCTTCGAGCCCGGTGTCCTCATCTGTCCCTGGCAGGGCTTGTAGTTCTTGGAAAGGTAGTGTAGCAAGCCTGCACTCCACTGTCCAGCTGAATGAGTAAGAATCCCGGCTCCATCTAACCATGAGCTCTGGAAAAGTCGCGTGATTTGGCAAATGTAACAGTTCCTAGAATAAAGCCCAGCACATGGCAAATGCCTGGAACATGTTAGCAACTGCTATTAGAATTCTGGGGGTTAAATATAGCATAATGCCAGTGCTTATCATGAAGTTAGCACTCAGCCAATGAGCTCTGAATATTTACCTGGCTGATCTCTGCTTGCGTCCCTTCAGAATGCCAACAGTAATGTGTACATCATGAACATTCTAAACCAATGCATGCATATGTCTGTCTGCGGGGATTCAGAACTAGAAACTCAGAGCCAGCACTGTTTTCTGTCATCAGATAGGGTGTCTAGGCTGCCAGACTGCAGTGAAAGATCTAGCAAAGTGCCAGCATGTTTCAAATGAGATGAAAATATGAACTTCACTTGTTCTTAGAGGGTATATATAAAGGCTTTGCTAAATTAGAAATACGGAGAAGGTATAGTTTACTTGTCCAGTTTATTTGAAGTGAGGACCATAATTATGGTTTAATGGTTGCAAATACTGTGGGCTTTTTTTTTTCAGAAGCAGGAACATTTATTTTTAAAAGGGCCATTCTGTTTCTGTAGATGACTTGGGGAATATCTTACTAACAAGGAAAAGGCTTAACAAGAAGGTTTACCTCCTATGCCAAATGAACTATGATAATGGATGGCTATCTGATTGTACTACATTCTTCATGAAATGCAGTGAGAGTCTCAGGGAATGTGAGCAGAACTGAGGGTCTGCCCCACACAGGAGAGGTCAACCCAGGCTTGAATTCAGATTGTACGTCTCTGTGTGTGCATGTGTGCACTTGAACACACACATGTGTGCACATGCCCTTGCTCTCTCTCTTTCTCCCTTCCTTCTCCTTCTCTGCTTGTATACTAGAAAAAAAATAGGTAATAAGAAGCCTCCTTGACACATTGTATATAGTTGTGAACATTTTTTTATCAGTGTGTATTTGAATGTTTGTGATATAAAGATGAGCATTCTGGGAAAAATTCAGCTCAGCCATGTATCTGAGTAATGTGCAGCTAACTTCCCTATTGAAATGGAAATTGTATTAATTTAAAAATAAGACATTCTCACTAATTTAAATTATTATGCTTAGAAGGGCTGCTGTGACATTTTTTGGAAAGTGACTTAAGCTGCAGTAAGAAGGTGCCTGCCTAGGCATTGATCTCTCAACCTTCAGCTAGAACCTGTCCCAGGAATGTAAAACTCAGACTCACTGGACCACCTCTGGACAGGTCTGCTTCCTCCTCAAGCAGCAGTTCCTTTGCTTGAAGAACCTTTAGATCAATCAGGACCAGAATGTTGGAGTCCCTTTCTCCTTCTGCTCCATCTCTGTCTGCCTGCCTCTGTCTTTGTCTTTCCCTGTCTGTCTCTCTGTCTATGTCTATCTGTCTCTTTCTCTCTGTCTGTCTGGTGCTCTCTCTGTCTCTCTCTGTGTATTCCCTGGAATGTCTCCCCATTTATATTCAAAGCACTCAGACTACTCCCAAACACAGCCCCACCCTATGATCAGGGCCTGCTCCTCTCCCCTGGTTTCTCTCAGGTTTTAGATAAAGGGGACCATGTTTCCCTCCTGCTGTATGATAAAGACATATAATGGGGTGAAGGAGTGGTGGTAAGGATTTATTGTGAAGGGTTTACTGTGGGAGAAGCAGCTGTTACCTGACTTTTCTGCAGAGTTTGTGCAAGTTGTTCCAGAGGAGGAGGTATGCAAAATAAGCTGAAAGCACAGCCCCAAACAAGAGAATTACTTCTGATAGTTTGAAAAATGAAGTCTAGATACTTGAACTCAACTCATTTCCCATCCATATTTTTATGCTTGTTTATCACTTGGCTCCTACCCAGACTCCTCTAACACTACCTACATCTTCCCACATTTCAGGTCCTCTTGATGTCTCCCTCCCCTACGATCTGATTCATAGAGTTCTTAGGCTCAGTCGGGTCTCCTAAATGAATGGGGCAAATAAACAATCCCTCTGGTCTTTAGGCTGCTACAACACGGATGCATGAGCTAGTGGTACCCATCAGTAAGATAATGGTGATAACAACTGCATTAGCTCTTCTGTATACCTGCCTATATGTCTGTAAGACAGCCAGTAACAACCATACCATACCGAAGGGCTGCTTGAGAAATAAGAGAGAATAATAGTAAAGTTCCCAGCCTTGGAAAGGCACAAAGTGAACCATCACGCTGCTGTAATAGGTGTCCTTTCACTCTTTTCTCAGACTGTGCCCAGAATCCATCAGACCTTGAAACTCCTTCTACCTATATAGTAGAATCTTGGAGAAATGCAGAGGTAATTAAAGCTGTGTGTTGTTAGGAGTGAGTTTATGTAGCAGAGACTGGGATGTTGTATAGAGTAGGTTATACCAGAAGTCAGCATCTGGGCCTGGAATCCAGTATTCATATGCTCATCTGTCTATCTGTCTGTCTACCTACCTATCTATCGATATGTGTCTATCTATCTATCTGTCTATCTATCTACTGACTTATCTATAATTTACTTATCTATCATCTATTACCATCTATCACCTCTTTCTATTATCATTTATCTATCACCCCATCTGTCAATCTATCATCTATAATCTATGTATCAACAAACTGTCATTCATTCATCACTTCATTCATTTTATTGAACATTTATAAGCAGCATTTATTCTCTGTCATGCTCTAGGAAAGTACATGGATTTATAATGCCAGCCTCAACAAAGCTCAGCAGAGAGGCAGAAAACATAGCAATAAATACACAAATTACCTTCTAATCAATATATTAAAACCAAAGGCAGTGATTAAGCAAGAGAGGTAGGAAAATTACTTTAATTTGAAGGACCAAGAAAAGCTTCTTGCTACCAATATATCAGTTCAGCACATCTTTATCTATGCTACAAAATGCTTGCTTAATACATTTGGTATGTTCTTTACAACAAATGTGTTCAAAATACCAGCCCGTGCCCCCGAGCTGTGTAGCAGCACCAACCGCTCATCATTTGCGGTTGGCTGAGTGCAGTATTTTTCAGGCTGTCTTACCTGAAGGTCTTTCAGAGGCTGACAAAGCGCAAACACAGGTTTCATAAGAATTAAAGCCACAAAAGCGTGCATTCCATATTTGACTGCATTGTGCTCTTTTCATCAGTGTCTCTTGCACCCCTTCTGTGTCTGTGGGTGAGGGAAAGCACCCATTGCAAGAGGCCTGCTCACTTTCTTCACAGACTCATCCCAGAAAAACAGAAAGCAACAGGAGTCAACGAGGAAATGACCACTTTCTAACTTAATTAGACTGTGTGTGGATTTTCTGAGCTTCCCGGTCTTGTCCCCCCTTTCCCTTACTCATCTCTTGTTCTTTTCTTTCCTTGTTGAGACTCGATCAAAGATTAAGAGCAGAAAGGAGAATGCAGTCGTCTCTACAATTTTTATTAATGTGTCTCGCAAAAGGTTTTGGTGGCATAGAATATGGAAAGAAAATGAAATTATAATGAAGTTTACAGATGTCACTTATTTTAATTATGCCAAGTTCTGAGTAGCAGAACTAAATGAGACAGAGTTTATATGACAAGCTCATCAAACCCATTCTGCTACACAGGCATGTATTGGTAATATCTGTTTTCACTTTAAGGGGAATTATTAAACAGACAGTAGATTTATGAAAATGTATGATTCTTTCCAGCAGTGACTGACAGGGCTGAGGAATGTAGCTCTGTGGTAGGTCACTTGCCTATCACATGTGAAGCCCTAGGTTTCATCCCTAGAATTGTAAACAAACAAAAAAAGAAAGAGGCAGGCTGAGGAAGCAGGGAGCAGCCCAGGCTCCATTCAGACAGCAGCTGCTGTAGGAAAAGAAAACTTGAAAATTCTTCACTGAAAACCAGTGAGTCTGCTCATCAGGTAGCATCTTTCCAAACTGGTGCTATGAAGAAAGTTGGGGTCCATTCTGCTGGTTCTTTGGTGACTCCCAAGGAGAGCTAAAGTTGGGTGTTATTTTGTTAAGTGTTTTATAATTGTTTTCTTCAAAAGGTGTTGGTTTTCTCTAGCACTAACTGATCCAGGACTTACTTTTCCAGCCCCACGTCTGATTCACTTTAACCATGAACGTGAAACTTAGGGAAGCTGTTAATTCTATAATGTAGAATAGTTTTTGTAAACCACCTTAAGCATAACCTCCCTGCCGGTGAGGAGAGCTGCATCAGGTCACGGGGGAAACTGTGCCAGCACTGAGGCTTGCCCCAACAGGCTGCATTTGAAACATTCCCTAGTATGCTTGAAATGCTTGCCCTGTGTGTGAAATCTATTTTTAAAAAATGGCAGGAATGAACCTTGCTGATCTCAATAGTGTATGGGAATATCATTTGCCCTTTGGAACCTCTTTTAGCGGGCTGAGCCTTGGAGCAACTGTCCCAAAATCAGTAATATTTGGCTTTCGCTCGGATCTTCACTCTAGTCTTCATGAACATGACCTCCTGTCTCCCTCAGAGTTAGGGTGCCCTGGCTAGGTCCCCCCCCCCTCACCTTACAGGAAGACTGACCGATGTGCAAAGTTTTATTCATAGGCAAGCCATCCATATTCCTCAATCTTCAGTTTGGCCATGTAAAAGTAATTGAAAATTGTCTAGAAAACCAGATTATTTTACTTTTTCTTCTATACTCCTGAACTTTTTGCTCTTGGCTATGATTATGATTTTGTTTATGTGTTTTCCCTCCAAGGTTTTTATTTATTTTTTCTTTTTATCAGCAGCCTCTATAACTTTTTTCATGCAGTAAATCCTAGTGTGGTCAGACTAAGGGCATAGCTGAACCTTTATTCACTGTGCATTCAGCATAGCAGTAGTTAAAGTTTCAATGTATCATTATTTAACAATGGGTTAACCATTTGTTTCCAGTTTCAGATTTACTAAACCCACAAGTCCCTGGTTAAGGTCCTAATTGATACTCTAGCATAATTTTGGTTTGTGTCTCTATGCAAGTGATTATCAGAGACTAATGTTCATTCTATAAAAATATTTTTTCTGGAAAAGTGGGATTTTTTTTTTTTGCTCTAGGAGTTCCAGTTTTAAAAAATTTATTTGAGCGTTGTATTATTACATATCATAATATGTCCCTTTCCCTGATCGCTAATGAGCTGTTATTTATAATTTGTAAAGGTTTAAGAATATTTTATAGACAGTGTTAGTTTTGTTTTATTTGCCTTTCATTAGCAGCCCCTTCCCTGTGTGTGTTTGCATGTGTGTGTGTATGTGTGTGTTTGTGTGTGTGTATTTGCATGTATGTGTATGTGTGTTTGTATGTGTGTGTATTTGTATGTATTTGTGTGTTTGTATGTGTGTGCATGTGTGTGCATGTGTGTTTGTAAGTGTGTGGGTGTGGATGTGGTCTGTTTGTATGTGTGTGTATTTGTATGTATTTGTGTGTTTGTATGTGTGTGCATGTATGTTTGTGTGTGTGCATGTGTGTGCATGTGGGTTTGTAAGTGTGTGGGTGTGGATGTGCATCTGTATCATGCATATGGAGGCTGGAGGTTGACATTGTGAACCTTCCTTGATCTCCACCTTATACCCTGAAGTAGGTTCTCTCAGAGACCCAGAGCTGGAAGGTTTAGCTTGTCTAGCTAGCCAGCTTCAAGCTTCCCCTGTCCTCCCCTCCTACATGCTGTGACAAGAGGCCTCAATGCCAGCTGACATTCATGTAAGTGCCGAGGCTCTGAACTCCATTTCTCATGTTCATATGACAGGAGCTTACCACCGAACTGTCGGCCCCAGCAGCACTCCCTGTTAAAACGAGTTTACACACCTGACTAGCATGCTCCTTAGGTAGGTTTGCGTATGTTTTCAGCACCAGCTTAGCTCTGCCTTTGTGTGAGAGGGGCTTTGTGGATCCATTGTATGAGTGGGTGGGGCTCAGCTCTCAGCTTGTTTGGAGACTTTATTCGAGGTTTCATTTTGGAGTTTTAAGCTCCACATGAATAATGTTGGAGAACTCGGTGTGCGTGTCCATGATCCTGTCATCATAGTGGGAGGTTAGGGGTCAGGATGTGGAGGTGCCGGGGCCTCACCTGACTCATGGCAGCCCCAATATCCTGGGTTCCTATTGCTGAGTCAGCCAGAGAGTGTTCTAGGAGAATGTATAACATATAGTTGTCGTTTTACAAAAATCAGCATTTTCTCAACTGTAAGACTGGTGATTTTTAGGTTGAATTATTAGGGTTATTTATCCAAAACAATTAAATTCTCTTCTAAGAGTATATTTGTCTGATTAATTAACTAATTAATTAATCAGGGGGTTTCTCCAGATATCTGTTGGGACACTGATCTTTGAGCCCTGTTACTATCTGTTTTCAGATCATGAATTAATCCCTTTCAGTAAATCAACTTTATAGTAAAAAGAGACTATTTATTAAGCAGGCTCTGTGGTGAGTTTGCTGTAAGCAAAATCTATTTGTAATTATATCAGGTAATCCTTCGCATTCACGTGTGTAACATCATGAACCGTTAATGCCTGATAAGATCTTAATAGCTTTCCAGACATATCCCCTCACTATCCTAGAGTGTGTACTTACAAAATTAAACTGTAGCTGTAAAGAAAGGAGATATCACATGGTAAAATGTGATTTATTTACTGCAGTAAAGCAAGAAAATTATACCAATATTTTCATTCATACACATTTTACTACTTGAGAGTGATTACTTTCTAGGACAAGATGTTTAGGAGCACCAGATAGGTGATACATGCCTAGCATTTGGGAAGCAGAGGCAGGAGGATCACTACTAGTTGGAGGTCAGCCTGGTCTACATAGGGAATTCCAGAGCTACATGGGGAGGGGAGGAGACTCTGTCTCAGAACATACATGGGGCGGCCTGACTGTTTCTGGCTCAGACTCTGAACCCACAGGAGCTGGAGTCCCTTGGACAATCTTTCTGTTACTCTCTGGGCATCCCCAAAGACTCATTGTCTAGTAATTTCTGGGGTGACTTCCTGCTCTAAGCATGGCTGAGTTGCCTCCCGAGGACTGAGCTCTTCTCTGTGGCCCCTGGTCCTGCTGGTCTACCGCATCACTCACCTCCGTTATGCCATATATCCTCTCCTTCCTCCAGGGGTGCTCTTACCCCTCCACCGATGGGGGAGAATCCTACCGGCAACAAAGTGGCCAGAAGTTCTTTTCTAAAGTAAGCAGAACAAGTTTCTCCACACGAGTGTATGTGCTCACCTGTGTATGCATGTGTGTGTGCAGGTGTGGCATGTGTGAATACATGTGTGTAAATATGTGAGGGATGGGGTGAGAGAGATAGAGTGTAGCAACAAACAACAAAGACTTTGGAATTAGGAAAAAAACATGATTGAAACCGTCATCTATCCTGTGTTTAAATGCATTACAAGGATGAGGACACTGACTTTGCCGGATAGCTGTGTGATATTACACTTAAGAGACTTACTATGCCCAAGCATTTTATATGGCTCCTGGAGCCCATTCTCTGGCTCCACCAAAGAGTTACTAATACTCTCTTCTGCATGTGAGACCGAAGAACCTATTCCTTTTTTGGTTAGCCTGGACCTACTGTTTTTCTCTTATTCAAAACTCTTTTGACTTATATCCCAAAGATGTCCCAGTTGTATCATGTGAGGGGAAAGAACCAGAAGAGAAAAGATGCCTGCATGGTAGGTGAACATGATAGATGCATTTGATGTCCCAGAATGAATATGTACTAATGAAAGGATGCATATAGCAGACCTGTGAAGTCAAAGGCAGTACAAGGAACAGAAGAAGAGTGTTGTCAGTCGAGAACACAGGGAAGGAAATGCGGTCAGCAGAAAAGGAGACCCAGTCATAGGACAACCACAGAGAGCGACGTGGAAGAGATGCAGGTGAATGCAAAAAGGATGTTTTCTTTCTTTCTTTCTTTCTTTCTTTCTTTCTTTCTTTCTTTCTTTCTTTCTTTCTTTCTTTCTTTCTTTCTTTCTTTTTGTCAAATCACTCCAAGTATCTCTTTGATTGGGCAAGATCAGGATATTGGTCTTTTCAGTAACACTGCAGCAAGGAATGCCCAGCTGCTCCAGATTGAGAAGTAAATTCTACACGATTTCTTAAAGGCAGCCTGGTTCTTAACAGAAAGTGCTGACAGTAGCAACACAGTTAAAAAAGTTTATATTTTCAGATGGAGAAAGCAGGACACCTTGTAAGTTCCAGATGATTTTGCTTGGCACAGTATTAAGAATATGCAATGCATTGGTTTCTAAAATTATATAGATGTTGATTGATTACCTCATATTTAAAAATTAAAGAAGCTATAAATTTAATCTAATCTAAATACAGAGTTCATCAGCGTCAGAGGAAAAACGCACTGTTATCTTTTTTAGATTAAATCTGGTATTTTAATTAAAGAAATACTTGGAGAAGCAGGAAGTACAAATCCAAACACTATGCTCTGAACATCTTTGAGGCCTTGATGTTCAACTTAGACATTTTTCTCCTGAGTTAGACCTAGCAGCAAAAACCGTCAGGCCCCAGTGGAGAGAATGTGCTTAGTCGTGCTGTGACTTCAGGTATCTAGGTGGGTTGATACCCCTTGCGGGCCTCTCCTCTCTGAGAAAAAGGAGAGGGAAGAATGGGGAAGGAAGGAGTGAGGGCAAGACGAGGAGAAGAGAAGAGAGGGATGAAATGAGGCTGTGAAGAGATTAAATTAATAAGTAAAGGAAAACAAAATAACAACAAAACACCAAACAACACAAAGAAGAGTCTATTGTGGGCTCATGGCTTAGTTTTATTTCTTGTCACTGGAGAATTGAAATAACTATCCCAGCTTTGCCTGACTGTTGGGCAAATCCTGAGACTCCATTGCATACAGGAAACTAGGCTTTGGTTGTTTCTTTCATGGGTTCACTTAGCACCTTACATAGGACTCTCCCTCACTTAAGAAGTCCCCGTCTATTCTAGGGTTAGGGGTGGTCCATGGTCCCCACCTACCCTAGGGTGGGTCCTTCTCTTGCTTGTCTTTTCCCCTCTCTCCTAGGGCCTATGCTTAGATATTTATCAAGACATTTTCTTAATAAATCCAAATGTACTTCATTAAACAAAAGCTTCACTCACAAGTATTTTGTTGAATTACCAGGCCCCAGCATTGCTGAGTCACTGAAAGATCTTCAGAGCACTATTTCTGTGTCCCACCCAGGGTTTACACTCTATGCTCTCCATTAGCTAATTTTTCTGAGACCTTCTGGTAGTAGGGCAAGAAGCCTATAACCAGCAGAGAGCAAAAGCCAAGTCAGCAAGCATGTAGAGAGTCTCTGCAGTGTGTCTTCAGCTCTGGGTCACAGAGGAGCTCCTGTGGGTGCGATAGATGTGGACCACTTATGACTGTGAATGTACTCATTGGTGATGGGCTGTAATGGCTCCTGTAGTGTTCCCCTTGATCCCTCCTTTACTAACTACATGCTTTCACCTTAGCCCAGTTCTAGAGTTCACTGAGAGTCAGCAGGTTTGTAGATAGATACTGACCAGGCACCCAGGGCTTGGGATATAGAATCTGATTTGCTGGTATAGCAGAGACCACAACATCTGTCTAGAGTATAAGATGTGAGACTTTTTCTTTATTATTATTATTATTATTATTATTTGGAGTTTCTCTGTTCTTACTATGTAAAGACGGATCAAAAAACAGAAGTGAGAAATAACGAGTATTCTGTTTCCTTTCTTCTGGGATCGTGTTCTCACTCCGGATCAGAGCCCTCTTTGCCCTCAGCTTGCCTTTCCTTCTCTTTAATTTCAAAATTAGGCAAAGAAACATTATCTATTCTCCCATGCATCACTTTCTTCCCACTTTCCTTCTCCTCATTTAGAATCCTGTGTTTTGACATAATTTATCATGGGTTGTCACCCTTGATGATTAAAAAAGGCACTAATGAGATGAAGCCTGTCAGGCTTGATGGCAGGTCTCTATGTTCTGTCGGGTGGTAATAGGACATCTTTGAGAGATGTGGAAGAACCAAGATGCATGAAAACAAATCACAGCTTTGAGGGGATGAGGGCAGAGGTGAGGTGAACCTACCCAGAAAGAGAATACTTTAGGGAAATGAGATACTACCAAAGCAATTCTACCCTGGACTGTGTGTTTGAACGATGCCCTGGGCAGGCAGGTTGTGTGTTCCAGGCTAGAATGAGAGATTAACAGGTTAGAAAGAGCAGTGTTGTTTTCAAAAAGACAGTATGAGTTTTTCTTGTGGTTAGGACAGAACTAAGACTGTTTGGACGCCAGACAGAGCTTGAGAGCCTGCTGCCGCTTTCATTAGATGTACCAACTGACTCCAGGTGGATGAGGCCGAGTTTGCCCACGCTTCCAATGAAGCTCCCCATGGGATCTGTCTCATATTCTGTATCAGTGTGTATAACAGGCAAGTTGGCAGCCGTTCACTAGGAAATGAAAATCCAAAACTAAATAAATCGCTAGGAATTGAGAATCCTTCCCATGTCTGTCATTCAAACTTGCAGGTTATAAATTTCCATTATTGTGTATACCCTAAACACTCATAAATCACATGTTTTTTGGAGACTGTAACTGTTTCTTTCTGATTTTAGAGCCTCTTCAACTCATGCTAAACATTTATGTTAGTGAAAGATTCACCAACTTGTCACTCATGTTTTTAATCATATAGATGTCTAATGTTGTTGTAGAACAATGAACTTAAATAGGTCTTTAGCATGCACAATTCAGACTTTCACAAATGACCATATGTTCATATTATGTGGAGACAATCATATTCTAGATTACAATCCTCAGTTGTGGTTATGGATTACAAAAGGAACAGAATATGAAGGAAATAAACAACTAGAGGCATTATTTCTGTCTAAGATTACTGTTTTTATTGTCTCAAGTAGTATTAAAGGGTTAATCATGGTTTGCTGTTGGCCAATGAATATACTTGACACAGCTTCCTTCCGCGTGAATGCGATTATGCGTTCTAGGGCTGTTCTGAAGAAGCAGCTGCCGGAAGGAATGTGTGCTTGGGAGCATTCATATTTTATGAAAACCATGTTGGTCCATTGCCTCATTCACTTGAATTAGCACTCAATTATCCTCAAGGAAAGGCCGTAGACCCAGCAGAATGGAACGGTGCGCCGTCTCCCTAAAACCGTAGCAGCTGCCCACGTCACCCGTCACCCATCATTACAGCAGCCTGCTTCCCTTCCTTAACTTTTTCTCCCTTACTTTGTCAAAGACAGTATATTTTACATTTTGTAAATGTCTCAGTACAGCTTGAGAACTGTGTAACAGCTTGAAAACTGGTAAAAATCTCACCTTAAATATCATCCACTCCCGAGATTGGACAGGCTAAAGACTGCAGACACTAAAAAATAATCCTTTTTTTTTCCATGAAACTACATTATGTTTGACCCTAATGCTTTCAATTCTGAGCAGAGTATGCAGACTGGAGTAGTTGAGACTTGTAGAAGGAGCCATTAATTCTTCCCTTGAGGTAGCTCAGCGGGTGAAGTGGTCACCACTCGAGTGAGAGGACCTGAGCTTGGGTCTCCAGCTCCTGTCAGAAATCCTGGGATAGCAAGAACCATCTATATTCCCAGTAGTAGGAGTGGAGACAGGCAGATTACTGAAGGTTGTTGGCCAGTGGTCTACTGAAACATTAAGGTCCAAGTTTAGTAAGAAACTCTCTCTCAGAGTTAAGGTATAGTGGCTGGAGAAGACTCAGCGGTTAAGAGCACTTGTTCCCCTTGCAGAGGGCCCAGGCTCCATTCCCATCACCCACATCATGGCTTACAGCCATCTGTTACTATAGTTTTAGAAGAACTTGTACATATTTCTGGCATCCTCATGCACCAAGTACACATATACATTCACACATATACATACTTGTAGACACACATACACATAAAATGTAAATAAATAAAACTTAAGAAAAAATAAAATACAGAATAAAAGAGGGAAATCACTGGCTCCTTACAAAAGCACAGCTGAACACACACACACAAATCACATTAATGTTTAAAATTTTCCCTATAGTGCCTTGTATCATATTTTGAAAATATCTGAAGTGCTGCTTTGGAAAGAAATACAGTTATAAAATCTTCTCATTCAGTAGAGTAGGGGTTAGGTATCTAAAAATGGAAACCAAAGAGTGAACTATTTAGGGCTAAAATACAATTGCGAGGCGGGGACACGGTGGCAGAGCAGAACTCATGAAAATGGGGAACCTATGGCGTGAGGTAGCCTTAAAGAGAACGAGTGGACACCTCCCCTGAGGGGGAGCAGCCTTGCCAGGCCACAGAGGAGGACAAAGAAGTCAGTCCTCATGAGACCTGATAGGCTAGGGTCAGATGGAAGAGGAGGAGGACAGCCCCTATCATTGGACTGCGAGAGGGGCATGGGAGAAGAAGAGGGAGAGAGAGTGGGATTTGGAGGGGCTCAGTGAGGTAACTACAGCTGGGATAAAAAGTGAATAAATTGGCAATTAATAAAAAGAAAATAAAATATTTTTAAAAGATACAGAGAAAAAAAGTTAAACATAAAAAATAAGAAATATTCCATTAGTTAAACAAAACAACGTACTTGAATCTATCTTGTGTGAAATCAGTTCTTTAAAAAAAAAGCTTAAAGCCAGAGAGAGAGAGAGAGAGAGAGAGAGAGAGAGAATGGGTGGAGGGGAGATTAACCTAATCAGGCCACAGAGGAAAACAATGCAGACAGTCCTGATGAGACCTGATAGGCTAGAGTCAGATGGAAGGGGACCCCTATCAGTGGACTTAGGGAAAGGCATAGAGGGAGAAAAGGGAGGGAGGGCAGATTTGGCAGGAGATGAGGGAGGGGGCTAGAGCTGGGACAAATTGTAATAAATAAAAAAAAAGAAATCAAAAAAAAAGAAAGAGAGATTGGGTGGAATGCGAACCCATTTCTAGATTCCACAAATCACTGCTAAACTCAAAGCTAAGTGAGTAAAGGTAGAGATTACAACAAAAAAATAGGGCTTCAAAAGGGAAACCAATTGTATGATTTCTCCCTCTTTGGAATGACCTCATAAAGAGCCCCTGGGTGACTGCAACAAAAATTAAGTTGACTTTAGAGGGTTTATTAATTAAGTCTGCTGTTGTTAGCTAATTCAACACTTCATGGCCTCAGATGTCTTATCTGGGTAAGTGTAACAATTTTAGTGTGATAATTTTTGTGAACTTGGAGATGTCTGTAGATGTTAATCTGGGTCTCTATCGACAAACGGATCTTTTTCATTGGATTTCTCATTTTGACCTGATGTAGTTTTAGAGTCTTCCATTCTCCCAAGAGCACCTTTAGTGTGAGCTGTAGGGTTAGTGTTTAAATTCACTCTCGTTAGAAGCTGACAGAAGCACGCTGTTAAAGGGGCATGAACAGGTGACATGCTGTGTCTCCCCGGCTGTGTTCCCCAGTGCCTCTTTGTGCTGCTTGTCTGGGAGCTCAAAGGTGTGTGTGTGAGTGTGTAGTATATGTGTGTGGGGGCAGCTTTGCGTCCACCCGTAGAGGCCAGAGGTCAGCAGTGGCTATCTCCTTCTATTATTATCCACCTTTCTTTCTGAGGCAGTTTGTTACCACACCTGAAGCACACCAATGGGCTAGGCTGGCCAGCCTCTGAGTCGCCAGAATTTGGAGTGACAGGGGTGTACCATCACACTCGCTTTTTAGTGTATAGTACCACCCTCGAGGATCCAGATGTAGAACTCGCAGTGACTTCTCCCTGTGTGCTACCTTGTCCCCCGCCTTGACGACAATGGACTAAACCGCTGACACTGTGAGCAGGCCTCAGTTAAATGCATTCTTTTATGAGAATACCTGTGATCCTGGGGTCTCTTCACAGCAGTAGAACATTGACTAAGACATTCTTTTTAAAAATAATGCTTAAACATCAGAACTTATGGCTTGAGTTGGTGTTTAGATCAGTGGCTTTTATTTTTCCAAGTTAGAGTTCCAATAATCTTGAAGATTTTAACTGAAAGGGAAAGCAAACGTGTTCTGCAGTTGTTATGGGACTCTGAGGGAACTGTGCCCTTTCCTCCACCATGCAAGCTTCAGCCAGGAGACAGTTTCCTTGCTAGGTTAAACTCTATGCAATCACAGAGTCACTTTCAGGACAGGGGTGATTTTAGTTGGCAGCTCTAGCAAGTTCTCAACACCCAAGACTATGCTAGCAACATTAAAGGGAGATCCAATTTCAACTTTGGCTTTCAAGAGGGAGCTAGCTTTGACTCATCTTTCCTGGAAATGCCAAAGATCTTTTTCTCAGCTTGGTTGGAAGGAATTCTTCTGATTCACTTAATGCATTGGCTTCAGGAAGCTCCAGCTTCGTGGAATTGGTGAGGGTGGGTTGGCAAATTCATCATCTGCACGCATCTCCTATAAACACCTTAGAGGCAGTGTCCCAGGAAGTCCCCAAACCTGCTGTGCTGTTAGTGAAACCTCAGGGTGTGCTTCATTAGGCAACTGGAACATGGAAAACAGGGTAGATAACTCTCTTAAATTAAAAAAGAGTGTAGAAAACTTAAACTACTTGACAGAAAGAACTGCTAAAGCTCTGAGGAGTGGCCACTGACTTGTGTCCTTGTGAGGTACTGAAGACCTGTGTGTAGTGGTATTTTTATAAGCTGTCTCTGACTGTTTTCTGTGTTGTGTTCAGTAGTAGGTAAATGTCATGCTCACATTGCTGTTTTTAGCAGCATTTAACCTTATAAAATGTACTGGCAAGAAAGATGGGGAAGAAATTGTTAGTAATCCTTGTGGCCTTAAAGGTGTCATGCAATTTACTTGGAAAGTAAGTATCTTAAGGCTTTCACATAAGCAAAGGAACGGGCAGAAAATGAGGTGGATGGGAAGAATCTCTCTTAAAGTATTCATTCTTGTGTCTGCGTGTGTGCATGTGTTGAGTTCATGTATGTGGATTCTTTCCATTTGTGGGTGCATGCCTAAATATGTGTCTATGTGTATGTCATATGTGTATATTATGTGTGTGCATGTGTGTTGTGTACATGTGCACATATGCTTGCATGAATATGTATATGTATATCTGTATATATATATATGTGTGTGTGTTTGTGTGTATGAATGAGCATGCGTGTGTGTGTGTGTGTGTGTGTGTATGTGTGTGTGTGTCTGCATTTTGTTCCTCAGTGTCTTTCACTTTGTGTTTAAGACACAGTCTCTCATTAGCCTATTATTTTGAGTCAAGTTTAAGGGCTCCTCTGTCTCAGTCTCTGTCTGTCTGTCTGTCTGTCTGTCTGTCTGTCTGTCTGTCTGTCATTGGGTAATCTCACACTCTGCCATACTTGGCTTGCTACATGGGTTCTGGAAATGTGAAGTTCGGTCTTGATCTTGAGCCATCTCCCCAGCTCTGTCTTTAATAGCATTGACCCATTTTTACAAACCTATTGGATTTAAAGCCCACTCCACACAGGAAATGCATGCCTGGTTGAGAAGCCATGGTTGAGAAGACTATAGGCCTAGGAGGGAAGCTGTTCCTATTATTTTTCTAAACAGGCATCATATCAAACTGTTCTTTAAATTTTATCTCTGCCCATAGATCATTGAAGCTCTCAGACTTCATCAGAGCAGTTTCTTTGTGTGATGGATACCAAGTAACAGAAACTCGCATCTAATCAGAGTGCAGAGTAAGTGCTGTGGAGTGCTCAGCTACAAATGGGACAGCTATATCACACCCTTGCTCCTAGGGGTAATCATGGAGGAGGGAGTGTGTAGAAAGACTGTAAGAGCTGGTGCTTGGGAGGCATGTTTCCTGAACTTGATAGGGCTTCATAGGACTTGATAGGTATTTATGAACTCACAGTAGCTGTGTTACCATCACAAGGCACAAGACCTACACAAGGACAGAGCCACTCAAAATTCTAATATTGAGAGTGTGCCTCAAGAGCTCTCAACCCTAGCATGGACAGTTGATGGCTTCTGGGAGAGGGAGAGCCAATTTTCTTTTAAGGGTATGGGCTCTGATGAGTTGAACACACCCATGAATATAAGAGCAACACAAATTGGACTTTAAAAAAAAGATGCAAAGTTGAGAAGGGATGGGGAGTAAGAGGTAGATTTAGGAGGAATTTTGGGGAGGAGTTGGGGTGTATATTATAAAAACATATTGTATACATGTATGGAATTCTTTCAATTAGCAGTAATTGCACCTTGGATCAACTCATTGGCTATGATATTGCCACCACGCAAAGCTGCGTGTGTGGAATTCTTCAGATGAAATAAAATATTATTTAAAAGTGGTAATCCAGTTTTTAAAATCTATTGAAATGCCATCAAAACCAATCATTTTTAATTTTATGTCTTCCTAAATTCAATAAAATTTATGCCATTAGACAGTTGCATTTTGTAGCACTATCATTCGTAGCCTGAGAGAGAAGGAGGAAGTGGAATCCTCAAATAAGGAAAATGACCGTGAAAGCTGGATATAGCACGGGGTAATGCATCTCAAAAGAAAAAGAAATTACACTTGTGAAGAGCAAAACTCATATGATACAGGGAGAATCTTTTCCCATGAAAGAGAGAGGGAAGACACAGGTATGTGCGCATGTGGGTGGGTGTGACAGGGAGGACCTAGCAGACCTGCAGTGGTGTCTGCCAGCCAGAGCGGTGAGCAAACATCTGATTTTGAAAACGGGAGGATAATCATTCGAAAGAGGAGTCAGGTAGGTTCTGTTTGGGCCCACGGGCAGAACTGGGCTGTAAAAGTGAGAGTCTTCTGTGATGTAGCTGACAGACATCCCCCAGTTGGATGGCCCTGTGGCAGCAAGTCCCAAAAATCAGCCCGGGTGACACTTGTCACTCTTTTATTCTGACAGGATCCTCCTGGGTTTCCTTTTCCTGTTTTACAATTCGAGAGGTTACAGTAGTTCCCTTGGGCTTAAAACCAAGAAAAACATACAGGGGTATGACTGAGTAACCTGATGGCTCTAGGGAAACCTGTGGTGATGATGCTTACGGTGTATGGATGACCCAAGACACGCTTGTTTTCACAGCATTTTAGCGCTTATGTTTTTAAGGGCCACCTGAGTTCCTAATAGAAAGTATAAACTACATCAGGTAAAACATAAAAAGTAATAATTACCAAAGCTAGGTTCTATTGTAAAAATACACAGAATTGTATGTATTTATTCATACCGTCTCATTCAAGCCACATATATATATATATATACATACATATATATATATATATATATTTGTTTGTCCCATTTTGCAAATGGGAAAACTGAGGAATAGTGACACTAGAAAACTTTTTCTCACAAGGTGATGGAGTAGTGAAACCGAGATGGAATCCTTATAGATAACTATCAAAGATGTCTTTTTGTGAGTATCACATTTTCAAGGCAGAAAAATAAAGAGACATGGTCTCCAAATACATTCACATTCATTCTTGCTTTGTCAAAAAAAAAGTCCACTTATGAGATTCCCTCTGTCCATTTTGCAACTGGCAAGCCTAATTCCCAGCTGTTGGCAGTAGTTAATAGTTGTGGCCAGATGTGGTTGTCACCTGATGAGGCTTTATAAATGACAAGTTTCCAGAATAGATTTCCTTACTCTGATGACTTCTGAAAGTCTTTTGAAAGCAAAAAATAGTCACTTGCTGAAGGATATGTATTTTTCCTTGCTAAGAATGATCTTTACCCCCTTGAGATAGGATCTCACTAGCTGTGGTTGGTGCAGAACTCAGTACATAGACCAGCAGGTCTGGAACTCACACAGATCCACCTCCTTGTGCCTCCCAGAGTACTGGGACTGAAGTTGTGCATCATCATGAGCAGCTTCTTCTAAATGTTATTATGTTTTAAACCTCCTGTTAGGGCTTCATCTGTGCCTTCTCCGTACTATGCATTTATATGTTCAACTCTGAAACCCAGCACCTCAGATTCCAGCCTTGCTTTAAGCTAGTCTTTTTGAAGATGTCAAGTTCAAACGAGGTCATTTTAATCAAAGTGACTTGGGTCTGTATAAATCAAGGAAATGTGTGGATGAATATACTCATGAGAGGACATTAAACTTGAAATTGCCTGGTCATGCTCTAAGCATGGAGAGAGCTGTGAAAAATGTCCTTCTGTCACATCCTTATAAAGGCACAAGGTCTGCTAACTCTGAGCTTGGACTTGGCTTCTTCACAGTGAGACAATCCAATTCCATTCCTGGAGCTATCCTGTGTGTGGTTGATATTGTTACAACCCTAACAAATTCAGAAGACTGAACTCTGTATGTGTGCTAGACTGCATGGGAAATTCTATACATGTGCTAGACTGCATAGAGAACTCTACATGTGTGCCAGACTGCGTAGAGAACTGTACATGTGTGCTAGACTGCATAGAGAACTCTACATGTGTGCCAGACTGTGTAGAGAACTCTACATGTGTGCCAAACTGCATAGAGAACTCTACATGTGTGCCAGACTGCATAGAGAACTGTACATGTGTGCTAGACTGCCTAGAAAAGGGCATGTTGTATGCACCATTGTTGTGGAGGCACTTGCTTAATAAAAAGCAGTTGTTTTCCTTAGGTATCTTGGGATTTAGTTTTCCTGATAGTCCGGTTTGAATGAGCACAACTCGGACTGCCATTTCCTTAAACTGTTGGAGAGACACTCCCCCAAAGCAGGACTTTTCACACTACACTGCATGCTGCACTCTGTAAGCTAGAAGTATCATTTCTCACTTACAGCATAGTTACCACGCTAGGCACAAATTTCTTGTCACACATTGTGCATTGTGTATGTTTAGAGTCCCATTTCTATTTGTATGAGAAAAGCATCTGGGCTGGCTGATAACACTTAGAAGAAGGAAATGGATGCTGTACCTGAGTCCTCTAGTCCATTGCAGTTTCTATGATTCTTAGCTGATTAGACTTTTGGAGGAAAATAATAAGGAAAAAAATCTCCTCTCAACAGAGATTGTGTTCAAAGACATGACAGGTTTTGGTGCAGTGACTGTGCTCTTGGGAGCACTTGTCACACTGGGCAGTGCTGGATGTGACCTATGCTCAGGGATGTAATTCTAC
>CM053767.1:53804003-53829125 GCA_028658305.1 Pachyuromys duprasi | reverse complement strand
TACAGAGGCTTTTCAGTTTCATGAAGTCCCATTTATTGAATGTTGCTATTAGAGCCTGTGCTGTTGGTGTTCTGTTCAGGAAGTTGTCTCCTGTGCCAATGAGTTCCAGGCTCTTTCCCACTTTTTCTTCTAACTGATTTAAAGTATCTGGTTTTATGTTGAGGTCTTTGATCCACTGGGACTTTAGTTTTGTGCAGGGTGATAAATATGGATCTATTTTCATTTTTCTGCATGTAGACATCCAGTTAGACCAGCACCATTTGTTGAAGATGCTGTCTTTTTTCCATTGAATGGTTCTGGCTTCTTTGTCAAAAATCAAGGAAGTACTCATAGGTGTGCGGGTTTATTTCCGGGTCATCTATTCGGTATCTTTGATCCTCCTTTCTATTTCTATGCTAATACCATGCAGTTTTTATTACTATTGCTCTGTAGTAGAGCTTGAGATCAGGGATGGAGATATCTCCAGATGATCTGTTGTTGTACAGGATCGTTTTAGAGATTCTTGGTTTTTTGTTTCCCCATATGAAGTTGAGAATCTTTCTTTCAAGGTCTGTAAAGAATTGTGTTGGTATTTTGATGGGAATTGGATTGAATCTGATTGCTTTTGGCAATCAGGATGGCCATTTTCACTGTGTTAATCCTACTGATCCATGAGCATAGGAAATCTTTCCATCTTCTGACATTTTCTTCAATTACTTTCTTCAGAGACTTGAAGTTTTTTTCAAATAGGTCTTTCACTTGCTTGGTTAGAGTCACCCCAAGGTACTTTATGTTATTAGTGGCTATTGTTAAGGGTGTTGTTTCCCTGATTTCTTTCTCAGCCCTTTTGTCTTTGGTATACAGGAGGGCTTCTGATCTTTTTGAAATGATTTTGTATCCAGCCACTTTGATGAAGGTGTTTATCAGTTGAAGGAGTTCTCTGGTTGAATTTTTGGGGTCACTCATGTATACTATCATATCATCTGCAAATAGTGACACTTTGACCTCTTTCTTTATGATTTGTATCCCCTTGATCTCCTTTAGTTGTCTTATTGCTCTAGCTAGGACTTCAAGTACTATATTGAAGAGATATGGAGAGAGTAGGTAGTCTTGCCCTGTCCCTGATTTCAGTGGGATTGATTTTAGTTTCTCTCCATTGAGTTTGATGTTGGCTATAGGCTTGCTGTATATTGTCTTTACTATGTTTAGGTATGTGCCTTGTATCCCTGCTCTCTCCAAGATTTTAAACATGAATGGATGTTGGACTTTGTCGAAAGCTTTTTCTGGATCTAAGGAGATGATCATGTGATTTTTCTCCTTCAGTTTGTTTATATGGTGGATCACATTGATGAATTTCCATATATTGAACCACCCCTGCATGCCTGGGATGAAGCCTACTTGGTCATGGTGGATGATATCTTTTATGTGTTCTTGGATTCAGGTTGCAAGTATTTTATTGAGTATTTTTGCATCAATGTTCATAAGAGAGGTAGGTCTGAAGTTTTCTTTTTTGTTGGGTCTTTGTGTGGTTTAGGTATCAAGGTGACTGTGGCTTCATAGAATGAGTTTGGTAATGTTCCTTCTGTTTTTATTTTGTGGAATAGTTTAAAGAGAATTGGAATTAGCAGTTCTTTGAAGGTCTGGTAGAATTATGCACTGAATCCATCTGGCCCAGGCTTTTTTTTTTGAAGGGAGACTGTTGATGACTTCTTCTATTTCCTTGGGGGATATAGGTCTATTCAATCTTTCTACCTGATCTTAACTTAATTTTGGTAGATGGAATCTATCAAGAAAATTGTCCATTTCTTTTAGATTTTCAAATTTTGTGACATTTATGCTTTTGTAGTACAACCTAATGATTGTTTAGATTTCCTAGGTATCTGTAGTTATGTCCCCCCTTTCATTTCTGATTTTGCTGATTTGGATAGTTTTTCTCATGGCAGAACATTCTGATCATTATGTTTACACTCACTGAATATTCCCAATAGCCCTATAATCTCCATTTTATAGGCGAGCCATAGCACTGATATAGCTAAAGCTAAAGGTAAAACAACAACAACTTCTTAGACATTTGCTGTACGCTGGGAATATTCTTGTCACTGAGCTGCAGGATCAGTGGCACACAGATCCTTCAGACTCAGCCTGGTGCTCAGACATCATTGTACAGTAGACAGAAAAAGGACAGAGCTGTCAACAGGCCTTTGTTTAAACCCAAAGATGAAGAAATGCTCAGTGCTGCATCTGTCCCATGAAGGGGCATGGATAACCCTTAAGAAAGGTTGGTAGTAGTGGTTTAAGGTTCCCAGGGACTAGCAGGGGGTGGAATTATTAGGGTCTGGTGCTTTCTTGGGGTCTGGATGGACCTTCAGCAGCATTTGGAGCTGTGGTCCAGTTTTCTGATGTCAAAATAAAACAAGTCAGAGAAAGCAGGGCTTCTAAAACCAGGAGTGTGCAGAAACTCAGGGGCATTGTGCCTTCCAGGGAGCCATGGTATAAAGAGCTGTTCAATGGTTGATTGAGATTGTTGTCAGGAAAGATTTAAAATGACAGAGAAGATCAACCTGTAGGGTGTTCAAAGACAGCTTTAATAAAAGGCTCACCTCAGTTCTCATACTTGGCTGTGATGAAATAAAAAGGACCAAGTGAAAAAGTGAATCAAGAACCAGAAGCCTCTCCATGCTTCCTGACTGCAAATGGGGAGCAACCAGTTGTCATGCCTTTCCCATCATGTGGATTGTATCCTTAAGATGGGAGCCAAAACACAGCCTTTCTTCTTTAAATTGCTTTCTGTCAGGTATTTTGTCACAGTAATGATAAAAGCAACTAACACAAGCAGACAGTACCACCATCACCCAGAGCTAATGATTATCTCAGGGGCTTGAGCAGCTGCTGAGGTTTGGACCCCGTTTCTAATCTGTGCAGTGTGAAGGGCCAGCCAGTGTCACCTATGAGCACAGTAAAGATCGCTAAGGAAACTGTCCAAGCTTGTTCTTGGGAGCATCTCGTTTGCTGCTAAGTCATTTAGGCAATATGCGTGCACCTGTTGGGTTATCTCTTCAAAGAACCGTTTGTCTTTGGTACAATTGATTGGATTATTCATGTTTTAATATTACTTCATCTTTCAAGGATAAAGTGTCTGGAGGAAGGTGACAGGTAATAAAGGCTGGGAGGAAAGGTGTCTGTTTCTTGAGTGATGTCACCACGGATAAGTAGCCCATATTCCAGTTAACAGCCTCCCACCGTGTTCATGCATCAACCTTAATTAGATTCAGAGGGCTGTGCACACAGAAGACATGAAGGTGGGCTGATGTGTGTTGGGAAGAAAGGTTTCAGCTGGAGAATAAAATGGGGTGAGAGATGGTAGTAGAGGGTAAAAATGACTTAAGTTCATTATATACAGGCATGACACTTAAAAATAAAAATAAGTTTAAAATTAAGATATATACTTCTAAATGATTCTTAAATGAAGTCTTCCTCATCATATCTTTTTTAAAAATTTAACATACAAATTCTAAAATGAAACGTTACTATGTACTTGGAATGACTTATGTACTTAAAGTACATTGCGTGTATTTCTAATTTCCTAGTAGCCAAGGTAAAAGGGTAAATGCCTTGAGTCATTTGGTTTTCACAGCAAGCACTCTTTGACCCAGAGCAACTCTGAGTTCTGCGTTCTGTGTTCAGGTCCTGGGTTGAGGGGCCATTTGTAAGACACGTTCAGGTAAGATGCTCCCAGGCACTGCTGAAATCATAGATGGATACAAGAAAAGTCCCTCACTTTCTGTCCTTAATAAGTGTTATCAGATGTGAGCTGGTCCCTTTTCTGCTCTTGGTGGTTTCCAAGAAGTGTCCCCTTCAGAGCAACTTACGAAAGAAAGCCTCTGTGAGTGAAGGGTTGTGGTACTCCCTTTGTTCCATCAGTTAGTTGCCTGGGATCTGGTGGGAGCATCTTCCTTTCCCAGTGTCTAGAGGGACTGGCACAAGTCAGGGGCCAACAAACAACGGAGGGTGCCACCTAGTGGTGATTACCCCAAGGCTTCATCACAAGTCTTCTGTGTTTTCCCATCCCCCTTCTTGAAGCTGGACCCTTGCATTCTCTGTGGAATCCTGGTAGACAATGGGATTCATTGTTCAGTGGTGTAACTTTCTAATTTAATGGTCAAGAGACACATTACTACTATTTGAATTGTTACACTTTCTATAGGAAGTTTAATGTATTGAGTCAAACTATATTGAACATTGGTGTTTGGCTTTGGGAACCATGTGTAGCCCTTGCTAGAAAGAGCATTCACACTGTTCTTTCTCAGTACCGTGGTGCTCAACCTCTGCTCAGGGAAGCCCTGTGGATCTCTTTCCTTCCCTCTGTGATGTAACCCTTTCTCTGTCACCACCAGTTTTATTCTGCTTGTGCTGGTTTCGTGATACCCTGCACACCACGTACTCATTCGCTTCTGCCTCATCTCCTTGTCCATGGACCACATCTTATCTGCCCGGTCTAGTCACCATAATATTCCTGAAGAACCGCTCAGCGGGCAGACTAGGACCTCTCTCCTGAGCTCTGCTGTCATATTGAGGACTGTGCTTCACGGCAGTTGGTTTGCATTGTTGTGTACCAAGCCTGGGAAGGGATTACCTTCAGGGAATATAGAGAGAGGGAGGGCGAAGAGCCAGGTATAGCTAATTCTGCTTCAAGGCCACAATATGAAATGCATGAGATAACTTATTGAGGGTTAGCCACACATAGGACATTGGGAAAGTTACTGAAGGAGACTGTTCTGAGCACAGCTTTCTCACAGTTTGCTGGATACTGGAGATTTTCCTGGCTATCCCTTTGGCAAGCCGCTTGCTGGAAAGACACAGCCTGGTCTTAAACTTCATCTGGTCATTGTGCTAAGAACAGTGTTCCCTCTGTGGGTAGGCCTGTCCTGAAGACAGTAGGAATGGATGAGATGTGACCATTGTGGTTGTGTATGTGAAGTTAGAAGGGACATACTTACAAGGTGTGAGCTGCAGGGGTTTGGGGACTAAAGTCCCAGCACTTAGAAGACTGAGGCAGGAGAATTACAAGTTCAGGATCAACCTTGAATAAGATCCTGACTTTAAAAATAAACAACAGAAAACAAAATAAATAGAAGAGAAAGAGAAGAAATGACAAGATAGAGTAAGGACTCATGATTCTCCCTCCCTCCGTCTCTCTTCCTCTCCCTCCTCCCCCACATATGTGAGAGCAGTAGGAAATGAGCTTATTTGCCAGTAAGCACTAGGAAACGTGGGTTGGGTTGTCATCACACAGTCTCTGAGTTCAGGCAAATGAGTGTGAATTTTACTCTCAAGTTGGAGAAGTCAGTGCAAGTGTCTGAAGCAAAACAATGACATCAGCAGAACTTTATAGACACACCTACACACTTCTCAGGCTCTAAGGAGAGAGGGGGTGGTGAGAAGCCCTTGGGGGATGGTCTATAAGTTTCACAGGTAAGAAACAGACTGACACTAGGCAGCGACAACGAGAGCACAAGGTCGGGGGGATGCAGGAGGGATCTTGCACAATCATGGGACTTGACAGAAGAGGAAAGAAACAATGTGCCAATCAAGATGGAGGCCGGACAACAGAAAGAGTGAAGTTGGGAACTGTGGTGCTAGAGCTTGAGCCTGGAGGCTGGCAGAATGCTTATAAGGGTCAAATGACATCCTTCCTTTGTCTTACTGAGCCAAAGCTACTTCCTGCCTCCATCGAATGGCTTAGGATTGGCAAGAGCCCAACACTGATAGTCTGAGAACAGGAATGGCCTAGACCCCCTGAATGAGTGGTATGAAAAAAGTCAAGTAGGGGCCAGGGACTGCTAGTTTAGTAGTACTATCCTTGCAAATACAAGGGCCCAAGTTTGACCCTTAGAACCTATGCTTTGTAAAAGCCAGAAGGGATAAGGCATGCTTGCAATCCCAGTGTTTAGACAGCAGAGACAGATAGATCTTTGTGGCTTGATGGTCAGCTAGCCTAGTCTACTTGGTGAGTCCCAGACCGGTGTAAGACCCTGCCTCAAAAAACAAACTGAATGACACCGGAGGAAGATACCCAAAGCGGTCTTCTTGGCCTCTACATGCATACAGTACCCTTAACCTACCATGCACATACAAGGCAATGAGGAACTCTTGACTAAAAGACAGTTGATGAGAGGTAGCTCTGATGGATGCTATTTTCATGCCTGGGGCAGATGCAGGCGCCCTTGCTCCACAGAGAGGATAGATATCAAGAGCATCATGAAGAAACCATTCTGAACTCTGGACATTGTTGGTTTGCAATGCAGCATGGAACCTTGAATGTGCAAACTGTCTTGCAAATAAATACATGTGTATTTACCGTTGGTGCTTTGTTGCTTCCAGCCAGACATATCAGACCTAATAAAAACAGCTCACAAGAATCTGAGAAAGGAGGAGGGAGGCACTGTTGGGGGCGGGGAAGCTTCAGGGTGAAGACACCGGATCAACAATATTTAGTCTAATTTTTCTAGTCATGTAAGCTTTATCGTCTAAGTTTATGGTGTATAAAATGTTAATCACTTATGAATATCACATAGAATTACTGATTCAAGCTACTTAACCCATCTATCTCCTCACTGATTTAACCCTTTTGTGATGAGAATGCTTGTTTTCCCTCCTCCCTCTTCTGGCAGTCACTTCTCCCATGATGGGCAAGGCTTTCACTACCACTCTGTGCTCATCGCAGAGAATGTAAGTTAACTTCAGATGCAAAGGGATTCACAGCAAGCCTCAGAACAAGGGTAGGAAGGCAGTGTACCTTGGGAAGGGCTGCTGTCCAGGGCAGAAAGATTCACAGGGCACTACACTGCCTCCAATTCCTGGAAGCAGCTCCTGGAACAGGTAGGGGACTCTCTGACCACATGTCTTGTTCAGGAAAGCCTGCTCTCATCCCAGGTCACTTGGATCTGGGCCCACATTCTTAGGTAGGCAATCTGGCCTGCATACTGAACAGCCCAGGACTATGAGGTGACAGTTTCTGAACATGGAGCTGGGGAAGGGAAGGACAACAATTAGGGAGGGTCCTCATGTGCTACAACATCTTGATCACTTAGACAGTATTTCCCTTCTGACATAGGCAGGGTCTCTCTGAATAACTAGTCACACAGGACAAACACCTCCAGTGCTAAAATCGTTATTTGATTGTCAGAGGACTTTAATATAAGTAGAACATTTCCAGACTTGGGGACATATAGTTTGCTTTGAACTGTACTAAATATCACAGGGCCTCACCCTCCCCGTCAGAGCCTGCTCTAGGCAGCGGAGATGGAGGAGGAGCCTGATAGCATCTTTGCTGTTTCCATGACTGATCTTCCTGTTTCACTTTCACTGGAGGAAATCAAATAACTCTGTATTTGTTTACAACAATTCTTCTGGAAAAAAACAAATTAGGAAGTGAGAAACAAGGTCTGGGCCCTGCAACTTTGATGGTATGGTACCTGGAGTATCTGAAGACTGACTCTCAAAGGCTCAGGGAATTCTACCAAAATGGAAGCATTTGAAAAGTGAGGACTCTGTAAATGCAAGCAGTCTTTGTTTTACCAGGTGGAAATCTGAAGAGAGACCTTGCTTACTCATGTGATAAATTTTTTTGTTTGTTTGCTGTTATTTACTTCTTAGGTAAATTTGTTTTGCATTTTAAATTTCTGTAACTCAGGAAATCAAGAGTCTAAACGCTCCAAGCTAGGCTTTCAACTAGCTTAAAAGTGAACCCAGTAGTCTTCGTGGACGTCCTGGCTCAGGGTGCTTGCCCATCTTACTCCACCCTGTACCTGAGATGTAGAAGGCCCCAGACCTTCAGCTTCAGTTCTGCTTAATGTAATGAAAACTGTCATATTTGAAAGCAAAGAGCCTAGACTATGGAGAGAATGCAAGAAGAGATGGTGTTTTAATTGGTAAATCCATATGTTGTAGCAGTAGCGGGTGTGTAGGAGGTGTGTGGGTGAGTGCACACCCCGGTGTACCAGCATAGGTCAGAGAGCAGCCTCAGGTGTTGGGCCTGACCTTCCACATTGGTCCCACGTCAGATATCTTTGTTGTTCATCACTGTGAGAACTCCTGGAGATTCTCCTGTCTTAGCCCTGATCTCCAGATAGGGTTGCGTATGCTTGAGCTGTGTATCTGGGTTTAAATTCCTTCTTGGGATTTGAACACTTACCTGCATAGCAAGTACTTCATTCTATCGATTCCATGGCCCTGATTTGTCCCCTTTTGTATGGTTAGAGTCACTGTGTGTTGGTTTAAGAGGGAACTGTTGACACTCTGAGACTGGAAAAATAAAATCATCCCTGTTGCTACTTTCATTAGTTATTATTTCTTTTAGTAACTGAACTGAATAAGCTGGAGGGAAAACCTGGCTCTCCTAACTTCTAGTCTCACTTCTTTTGAGAAGATAAAAATATAGATGTAAAGAAATAACGTATTTCAGTAATACTTTCCATGTAGGGTTAGGGACCTGTACCCTGTAGGTTAACAAACTACAAGCTCATTCATGCCTGATTTTAAGATACTTCACCAACTGAATATTTTTAGAGACTCTCTCTTTCTGTCTTCCTCCCTGTCTTCTTCCCTCTCCCTCTTTTCCTTCCCACCACACACAGATGAATATGTGGCAATGACAACATATGGTCTTCATAGCTTAAAATCAATCCTGTCTGCTTGTCTGTTTGCTGACCTAAGGCCCTACGGCAGCCATGGCAACCCCAATCCAGTTGCTGATTGAATCAGAGGATCCTGCCTCAGTTCCAGATATCAGGGGCTCAGTTCCACCCACATTGTGGATCAGATGCAGTTCTGACAATGCTATCACATATTCTTTAGTTTGCTTTGCTGTTAGTATTTGCCTATGACTGAGTTCTGACCTAACTAGAAATCTAAGGGGGGAAACGGATTGGTTTGGGAAAAGCATTAGCACCTTTAGTTATTAATTTGGTTGCTCTAGTTGGGGTGTGACTGCTAAAGTCAGTGCAGCTTTATTATTAGCATGAGGTAGACGGCCAGAAGACTGTCATTTTATCATTTCATCCTTCTTAACATTATCAAATCAGTGCTAGTAAGCAGTTATCGCAAAATGTTTTGCTGTTAGTAAGAGAATTAAATCCCACCGTACTGTAGTCACTGTAAAGTTTTTATCTGCTATTTGCACTCAAATATCTTCTTACTGATGGACCTTATATTGTCCTGAAATCTAAGTTACTTCCTTTTTTTTCACTAGAAAATATTTTCAGGTCACTCAAAAGTTACTGGCTATTTTCTGGGCTACGTCTCTGTTTATAATTGCTTCTACTCCTTCTTATGTATGCATATGGGCTTAGCTTTGTATTAAATGATCCCATGTATTTTACATAAGCGTTGATATTTATGTAGTTTACATTTATAAAATACATTTATGTATTTTAGTTCATGGGTTTTGAAAGCTGGAATGATAACAGCACACACTTTATGTGGTTCTTTTGGCTTTGGAAACTGTTCTGTGCTTGCTAGTCCCCTCTCTGCCCTTCCTCCTCTTCAGCCCTTTCTGGGCTGTTTAATAAAGCAATAAGTTTTGAAATTATATGTGCTCTTTAATAATGGTGGGAAAGCAATGGCTTTGGAAGGATTTAGAAGGTATTTATGTAAGGAGGGAGGCTTAGCATTTTTAAAAGTTTCTTATTAGCATTTTTTAATTATACACAGAGATGGATTTTATTTTAGACACATAAATAATGTGTTTTGATTATGTTTATTCTATGTTTCCCTTTCTTGTCCTACCCAGTTCTTGATGCCCTCATGTGTATGTGTGTGTGCGCGTGTAAAGCTGGTGAACCAGCGAGTTTGTTTAATTGGGGTTCCTTACTGGAGCACAGTGAACTTGCTAGTGGCCACACCACTGAAGATAATGTTTTTCCTCCCCGTGGCTGCCATTACCACCTATGGGTCCATAGGGAAGTGAGAGTTAACCTCAGATTCCATGAGAGAAAACAACAGGAGACTCTTCCTTCTCAGTGTAATTCAACTGAAAATGGATAAAGAGAGATGTGAACTACATAGACAGCAGAGGAAGCATGCGTTTTCTTTCAGTGGCTCAGGTTACCTGGCAAAGTCACAAAAACATGGAAAAAAGCAGCATGCGATCTGTGGAGGGTTCAGGCTTGTTTGAGGCAGCTGGTGGATTTAGAGTTTTTGTGTAGGAGGCATCTGAATGAGATATATGTAAGGGAGGCATTTTATCATACCAATTCCATGTTTCTCATAAAGAAACCTTAGGGATTTGACAGGAAAGAGAATCTATTTAGTGAAATTAGGAACTGGGGGAAAGTGCCTCTTTTTATTTTTTTCAGACGATGCCTCAAAAGGAGGAATATTTCTATTGCAATAAATTATTTTTTGATTGCCTCTATTCCTCTTCCTGCTCCGCACCCCTGCACTGAATGGCGTCATTAAACAGTGCCCGGTGTGAATATTAATGCGAGGCAGGAGAAGGCTGCCAGCCACACACAATGCATTCAAATGTTGGCTTTACATAATTATCCTTTTTCTCCCATGGTTTTTATGATGCCCAGTCTAGAGTTTGCAGGGCCATCTACTAAATCTGCAGAAAAATTTCTTTGTATTCGGATGACAGCCTAAAATATTGCCAGCCTACAATCTGGATGAAATTTGTCTCAAAGTGAATGTTGGCCATTGGCAAAAAATGAAATTTTATCAGATTTTGAAAAACACCATTCACAGTCCACTGATATTTTCCTTCCTGTTATAGATGTTCGCTGCCACTGGAGTTCATTGTTTTATTTCTCTGCGTATGAAAGGATTAGCAGTATTGCCTATGGCACCAGGGGCTACTCTACAGAGACACCAAATACTGAGTGTAAGCTCTAATAACTAACGTTAGTCTATGGTAAATGCATGGCTTCTCAGAGATAAAAACCAGAGTTGAGGATCACAGGCGCTGCTGGCAGGTTTGCTTCTTGCCCTATTGAACTGAGTTTTCTCTAAAGTTGATGAAGTTTCTTAAATCTGGTCATAAGCTTTAGGTAAAGGGAAAGCTGTAAAAGATTACAATATTATCTGACTCAACAACTTAATATAAATGAACTGTCCTCTAATCCCATAAAAAGGATTTGAAAATCTTTTTTCTTGGTTATTATTATCATTATGACATATTTGTGAGTTAAAATGAAACAACGACTTTCAAGGTTTGGCAAATGCAGTTTCAAAAATGATATACTTGGGGCTGGGAGAGAAGACTTAGGAGTTAAGAGCATTTGCGCTTTTTCAAAGGGTCTGAATTCAGTTCCCAGCACTCAGATCAGGCAGCTTGCAACTACCTACAGCTCCAGCTCTAGGGTGTGGGGTGCCTTTTTCTGGCTTCTGCAAGCACGTGAAATCATAAGCATGTACCCCCATATAGGCACATATAGGAAAATATAAGAATAGATCTAAAAAAGAAAGAAAAGAAAAAAGAACGAAAAAACTTTGCTTCCATTCCAGACCAATGAAAGGGAGAAAACATAGTTTGAGAACTAGACTAAGATGAAGAAACATGACATGATTATAGGGATTCACTGAGATTATTTTACTTATTGGGAATGCTGTATACTAGTCACTATTATTGTTGGTGACAAGAAGCAGTTTAAGAGAAGAAAGAACTAATCGGGTTCATCAGTCAACAGAATAGAATCTGTCACAGTCAGAGGCATGGCAGTGGTTACAGCTTAGACTGTAGCGTTAGCCAGCAGCAGACAAAAGAGAAGATCACCTCAGACAGGGAGCCTGGCACACGGGATAGTGCTGCCCACAGTCAGCATGGGTCTTTATTGCTCAGCTAAACCTCTTGGGCAGCAGTTCTAAACCTATGAGACACTTTGAGGTGCTTTGAGACACTTTGGGGGCTCATGTATCAGCTATCCTGCACAGCAAACATTTCTATTCACAACAGTAGTAAAATTACAATTATAAAGTAGCAATGAAATAATTTTAAAGTTGGGGTCACCGCAACGTGAGGAACAGTATTGAAAGATCATATAATTACGAAGGTTGAGAACCAACTGCTGTAGAGAAACACCCTCACGGACATATCAGAAGGTATGCCTCATTGCTGCCCTATGTATTTTTTAGCCTAATCAAGTTGACGATGAAATGAATGACTGTAGCACTCATGAGAGGAAAGTCCCTGCAATGGGTCTGAACTTCAGAGGCATTGTAGGATAGGCACATATAAGTAGAGAGACTTGGCTTCAATCTGTGGCTTTTAGAGATTTGCTGAACACTCTGGACTTTTCTTTTTAAACAAAGTCAGTGAAGAAATGGACTATGATGCCCCCTTCACAACCAACATAAACAAGAAAGGAAAAAGACCAATGTATCCTAGGAAGAAAAGAAAACCCCTTCCCTGACTCATCTTTGCCTTATCCAGTCTATGGAACTCTGTGGCAACACATTGGAAAACACTGACCCATGTACCAGAATGTTTGTCTGTGCTACAGTCAATGCCTTGAGCACACCCAAGAAGAGAGCATTATTATGCGGATGACAATTCAGCTTTTGCACTCCAGGGGAAGGCCACAAACCTTCCTCTGCCTTTTAATTCTCTTTTTCCTTGGTTTTAAAATGCATTATGTGGATAACGATATCGGTGATCCAATTTCTGATAGAATGCTAGGAAGACATTAGTACATTGGAAGGCAAAGTAAGGCTCAAAGACATCTCAGAAGGGTAGAATGAGTGACAAGGAAATCCAATAAGATGGAATTAAATGGGAATAGACAGAAAGCTTTACCTTTACGTCAGTAAGTCAAGTCATACATGTTCAAGATGGGATGTAATTTAGCAGCCCAGGTGAGGCAGGCTTGGCATTTCTAGGTGATTCTAAGGAGCATGCTAGTCACGGGCAAAAGACATGGTGCAGTGAAATAGATGGTCTTCTATTTTGATCACCAGGGCTAACTAAACTACTGTGTACAGCATGTGGGTAAGAAGAATCACTAAGCATTCACTCACAGGCTGTTTCTCTTCTACTTTTGCTAGCCATGCCTCTGCCTCATAGGAACCCTCCTTGAGCTCCTCTTCTCTTTTCAGAACCTAAGACCCAGAGTTGGATGCACTCTGCAGGACAAGAGGGTTTTCAGTCATGAGCACTGGATTTTCTTAAGCAAAATAGTTTTGGTTTTTTTTTTAATGTAATGGAGGAAATGGTTAAGGGTCCAGGAGTGAGTTTAGACAGTGTGACTGGATGTAGAGATAACAAGTCTGCAAGGCCACATGACAATTTCCAGCATGGGATTAAGTGACTGCTCTAGTTGGCAGCTGAGAGAACAAAACCTGAGAGTGAGGCAGACTAAAGGCTCGTCCAATAGCTAACTTTATTTAGAGCACCAGGCAATTTATACTCTGAGGGGGAAGAAGAGTCACATCAGCAAGTTGCTCAGTCACAAGGATAAGCCACACATGGCAAAAACATGTTCTTCCCATGCTATGATAAAGCACAATGAACCAAAAAGCAAGTTTGGGAGGAACGGGTTAATTTGGTTTACATTTCCATATACCTGTTCATCATCAAAGGAACTCAGGACAGAAATTTAAACAGGGCAGGAACTTAGAGGCAGCAGCTGACACAGAGGCCGTGGAGGGGTGCTGCACACTGGCTTGGTCCTCGTGGCTTGCTCACCCTGCTTGCTTATGGAACCCAGGACACCAGCCCAGGGAGCCTACAGCCTTGATCTTATGAAGACAATTTCTTAATGGAGGTTCCCTCCTCTCAAATGACTTGTGTCAAGTTGACATAAAATTATCCTGCACTGGAAGTAAACTCACTCCTATTCACTACCCACCTGGAAGGAGCATAAGAAACACAACCCAAGAATAATTCTGTGTTCTGAAGAAACTGAGGTCACAAGGACTATGTCTTGTTTCCTTGGAATTGTCTCTCAAGCTCTTAGAAATCTCTCCACACAACTCCATTCTTGGGCCACGTTCCAACTGTTAGTGCTTTTATAAATGATACACCATAATATAACAGTCTTTACAAACTGATGTGGCAAGTGTAGAGTAAGTTCCACTTACATCATAAATTTTAATAAACTATCAAGACAGAATTTCTATGTGGATATCTCATTAAAATATAATTGCTATAAGTAGTACCATTCTTCTTCTCTCTCCATTCTGGTCCTTCTACATGCATAGCTATCTTCTGGCCTTTCTTTCTTCCTCCTTTATTTTCTTTTGTCTGGTCATTTTTTGGCATGTTAAGTGTTCCACATAACAAAGAAAAACATAATAACACTTCTTTGATTTGGGCTGACCTTTGGAAGAGTAAGCAAATCAAATGAGCTCATGATTGTCACCTAGTATGGTGGTACAGGCTCATGATCAGAGCACTATGGGACCTGCAGGAGGAATGCATGCTTGAGGTTAACCTGGGTCCAGGTTAACCCAGCACATCTTTCCTCAGCAAATCAAACTGAAAATAATTTTAAAATATGCATATAGGTTAATTTCAGTTGGCATTTCTCAGGTTTTTTTCAAGTTCTTTTAGAGAATACACAAAAAGGAGGTGTACCACCTTCAGTTCTGCAGGTCACGTGCATTGACTACAGTTTTTTAGAGGCTAACTTCCTGGCCCTTTAGCTGTAAAACTGTAGTAATTATTAGCAATAGACTTTCACCATGGTTACCTGCTACTTGTGTTGAAAAGATGAGGAAGTCCAGCTGGCAAGTCCTGCTGTCACTTGCTTTTGGTGAGTTTTTCTGACTGGAGGGCCCCTTCAGGTTGTGATTTCTTATTCCTTCTGACACCGGAAGTGAAAGCAGCAATGACACTATTAACTCAGTCCGTTGCTAAGGGCTGGGCATGATGAGGGAGACATCTTTGTTTTTTTTTTTTTTCTGTGCCTTGCAGCCTGCCATCGTCTAGAGACAGCCTTAGGGAGGAAGCTTACACCCCATAGGCTGACAACTGTTTTTCCAAGTAAAGGAAACGCTTGACATTAGTGTGGAAGGCATTTCCTGTGGAGGCCAGCACACAGTAGTTCCTGTGCAAGGGTTGAACTCAATCTGGAACTTACATAGATGTTAAAAAATACTGTAGAAAATGATTTTTTTTTAAAATTTAAGCCATCAAGTGAGTAATGCTGGTTTTTCTTTTTGAGTCTTTGATTTTAGTTTCATATGCTCAAAACCATTTATTTGCTCCCTTTGCATTTGCTTAACATTTAAAGGAACAGTCCAGCACATTTAAAGCTTGTTATGTCAGGCAAGGAGGGCGCGGTCACAGGAGTACGAGGTAGCAGGGCACACTGCCCCGTAATGAGGAAGCAGAGACAGATGACTGCTGATGCCCTGGTCTCTCCTTTTCTTTGCATTGAGTTCAGAGCCCTAGTCCATTGAATGGTGCCTCTCACATTTAGAATGAGTGCCCATTGTGATTAACCTCACCTGGAGGAAACTCCCTCACAAACAGGTTAGGAAGGGAGAAGATGAACCAGAACATGAGAGAAGTGGCTTATTTTACTGGATCAAATAGTTGTGGCACTGAACAATAAGAAACTCCTCTCCTTAGTAGGACATAGAGAGGTTGATGAATAGTCTGAAAAATGGGGTCCCTTTAAGGCTGCATGAGCAAGAACCAGAAATTTAGGATACTAATCACAGATTAACAAAATCTGTGGATTTGGCTGGCAGACAGCTATGTGTATAGTATTGTTTCTTTAATGTATGTAGATACCTTGAAATTTGACCTAATATCAGTTAAGTCATTGAAGTTTTTGATGCTGTGTTACCATCTTTCCCTACCCCATCATTGTTGTCAGCATTGTCAACCACAGTCATCATTCAGACCTTATATCAAAATGTCATGAAGGCCAGCCATGTTGTGGTACTCAGAGCACTATGTGAAAACACTCATGTGTGTGGTTGTGTTAATTTTCCCAGGTTCATGTATGAGAAAGCAGTGATTGGATTTAGAGCACATTTTGGCTGGCTCTGGTGTCCATATGGTCTTCTAAAGCCAGCTGTAAGTCTCAAACTTTTAGTCTTATTTCTATTCCAGTCTATTTTGACTTCACGTTGATTTTGCTGTTGATTATCTGAATAATTGTTAGCAAATGTTCTCACAGAAAATATCCACATTCTTCATACCATTGTAGCTACTTCCTACCCCATTACTGTGGTTGTAGGTGAATGGTTTTAGCTAACAAAATAGTGGGGGCATGTAGACAGAAACTTTAATGTGCTTATACACACTGGCTTGCCTTCTATAAGTTGATGAAATTGCATAAAAAGGATTTTCATGCTACCTCACAGCTATGGTATAAATCTAAAATATCCCCCACCATATTTGTGTTTCAAACACTTGTCTCCTTGCTAGTTAAGCTATTTTGAAAGCTTATAATCTTCAGTAACTAGGCCTACCTAGTAGACATATGCTACTGCTGAAGGGGGAATGGCGTTGAAAATTTTAGCACATCTCTTGATTCTAGCTAACATCTTTCTGTTTCTTGGTCCAGCATGCTGTGTAATATCCCTCTGCCATACATTATGGACACCATAAACCACATCAGCCTTTTGAGAATGGATGGAAACTTCTGAAACCACGAGCCAAAATAAATCTCTCCTTTAAGTTGTTTGTGTCAGGTGTTTGGGCAGAGCGATAAGAGAACTAATTAAAGGCATCATGCTAGAGTACTGAGGTTGATGGCTTCCATTGGGCCTGACCATTCAGTTCTTAGGGCTTTGGAGCTGGTTTGTATGAGGAATGTGGAAGAGTATGAAGATGCAGGCTAGAGAAGCTCTAGAATACTGTAAGCAGAGTATGATGGATAATACTGGTGGATGAGAGTACCTGTTCATGTTAAGCTCAGTGACTCACAGGCCATTTTTAAGCCTGGCACTTAGTGGAATAGGCTCATCTCAGCGACAGTGCTTGGGAGAACCTGTGAGTAACTTCTGTGCCTGTCAATCTCTGGTTTCTGGTCTGTAAAGCAGAAATAACAGCAGCAAGTCAGCACCTTCACGCTGGTTTCAGAGATGAATGAAGCAAGCTGACTTGAACCCCATTATGCTTATCTGACTGGCTATAGGACCGTAGGCTGGAGAGCTGTAATTATCTTGTTACCCTCCAAATTACATGCAGGCATTTGCAAGGCTGTCTGTCTCTTCTTCGAAAACCATGCATCCTCAGTGGCAAGACTTTTCTTTTGGAAAAATAAAAAGAAACTCCTCATCTCATACACAATTTTAGCTTCTCTAAACCCATCTTTGTGCAAGGAGATGGTTCTTGCTGAGGTGGGGACAGGAGGACTTACGTCCACTCACTTTCCTCTGCAGCTGCCTCAGGATTATAAATGCTAGTCTGTCAGCAGAGCACTTTTCTGGGTGTGATTCAAGCATCTTCCTTTTTCATAAGCAAGTTCTCCTTCTTTTTCTTCTATTTTAAACCAATTTAATACTTTTGTTCAGTACCAGCCATTATTAATTTTTCTCATGCACATATTTCAAATTCCTTACATGACAGTTTTGAGAAACTAATGAAAATTAGAGTGTGTTAGCGTATTGCTTTCCTACAGAGACCGACTAATACATTCAATTACACTCTTTAATAGTAATGGAGGCTACAGAAGGGAGCTTTGCCATTTATACGTGCTTGCCCCATTGTGTGTGTGTCTGCTCTTCCTCACTCTGCCACTCTCCATCCTTTTCACCTTAGCAGATATTTTGGGGAAATGTAGCATAATGCAAAGGAAAAGCCATTTAGGGTGTTATTTTATGAAGTGGCTTTTTCTGAAAATGTATCACTTTTTAATATGAAGCAGAATGGAGGAAGTGCGCATAACTCACTTACTATGTCAGCTAAGAACATTAGTCCATTTATCTATACTTCTGAAAATCTTTCTGCTCACCAAAGGCTTCAAAGGAATTATGTAAGTATACTTTTCTCCCTAGATGCATACTTTAGCAATTTGATTTTGTTTTAAAGTAGCATAATTACATTGTCTCCATCCATTCTGTAAATCACAGCCCCTTTGGGAATCCTTTGAAAACCATAATTAGGGAGGGAAGATGCTGGTACTGGGTATGTGATCATGCTTTAAAACTTGGCTGTGCCCAGCAGGGCTGGCCCTGGGCTTAATGGTATCATTGTAAGACAGGTGAGTTTGAGTAGCTGTGCACAACATGGTTGGCAGGTTAGCCAAGCCATTTTCTTATAAGTGAATACAGAGGGCCTTAATTCTGCAGGCCAAATATTTTCAAAGCCTATTGTGGGATAGAATAAATGCATATTTATCCTTCCTAAGTCTGTCAGTTTCCATGTTTTTAGTCTTAGATGATTCTAGATCTTAGGGACCCTGTCTCTAAACTTAGTTCAGATAATCTTCATATCCATATCCTACAAAATAGGGCTAATACATTTCTTTACTAGGTTGTAGAAGTGCTTTCAACTTCTCCTGTGAGATTACACATGGCTTATTTTCTCATTAACATAGGCTGGTTAAGATAGATATGCAAATATCAGCTCATCTGGGCTAATTCTGTGCCAGACATTACACTGTGTGTTATGGTTCTAAAGACATAAGGCAAAGTGAGACCTGTAGTCTGTAAGTTGCAAGTACTTGGCAAATGAAATTAAGTCGCTTTGAGTTTTTTCTAATCTCACAAATTATGTGAGGAAGCTAGAAAGGCTAGTTTTGATGTGGTTCCAATTCCAATCTAAAACTAAAGCTATTCTTGCACAAATTAAGTAAATACAAGCCACATTTAATAAAGCTGCTAATTCAAACATGATGATTCTATTTGGACTTTTAAAATATCTCTATTTTCAAGAAAAAAAGTTACTACAGCTCTATCTACTAGCATCAATAGATCCTGAAAGACCACCAGAGGGACAGGAAGAATGTAACTCCTGTTTGGGGTCCCCAAGGATCAGGGCTCAACCTAATTCAGTGGGTTCATAGTTGATATACGTCTCTTCTCCTCTCTGCACCAGAAACATTCATCCTCCGTTTAAAGCTTAGATTCTGGAAGACATGCAAAACAGGAGATTGCCTACTTCTGTTCTCTCAGGCCTGCTGCCTTTCTGAATAGAGGGGTTAGGAAACATGCTGGGAAAATCTTCCTTTGTGTCTTTTCCTGAGAGAACATCTAGGAGGAAGTCAAAAGATCAGATATTCACTGTGTCAGTTTGATCATCTGCTCTTTTTGGGTTGGCAAACTATATATAAATATCTTGAGCAAACACTCTTATGTGGCACCAAGACTGAAACCCAAGACCTTGAACATGCAAGGCAAGTGCTATCCTGCTGAGTTAGACTCCTGACTATACCATACATCAGTTTTAGAGTAGTCGTATTTTTATTTGAAAATAAAGCATATTCAAAATAATTTATTTTTCACTGTTACTTTTTGCATTGGGGATTACATTCCAGGCTACTGACCTCTGTTCTGTTATTTACATTATTTAATTAATTAGTACTTAATTTTTGCAGTACTAGAGATTAAATTCAAGGTCTTATGAATTCTACCCAAGAACTCACCCACTCAGCTATATCCGCAACCCTTGTTTTATTTTCAGGACAAGTTCTTGCTAAGTTGTTCAACTTGGTCTCAAACTTATAATCTTTCTGCCTCAATCACGTTAGTATTTGAGATTGCAGGTAACTACCACTATATGTACATGTCATAGGTAAATTTTGATAACCATGTAAAAACAGTGACAGCTTATAATTGAGGGGTTTTGTTTGTTTTAAGTGAAGTCTACTGTTGAGCACAAAGGGCAAAAACACTGACTTTTTTGTAAGGACAGAGATGGGCCAAGAGAGTAATTGACCGTTCAGATTTTTCTGCTGAGGACACACACATTATGGCTAATGGGTCAAAGTTGACATAGAAATGAAGCAAGCCTTAGATAATCCAGCCACATTCTGAAAAGGACCCCTAAAAGATGGTGAAATGTGAATTTTGCCATGTTTAAGAAGGGTACAATATTATCTTATATGTTTGCTAAATAAGTCAGTGGTATTGTATCCAATCTCCTTTAAAAGAGGTTTACTGGGAAGTATCCTCATTAAAAGAAGTAAAATTTCATTATGCTATGTCCCTAAAGCAAAATTTTTGAACACCTTGAAATGTTGGTCACCTCAAAGGCCTGCTCAGAAGCCTTTGCATCAGGCTTCTGACCCTCCGTGTCAACCAGGGACTTGGTGCTTAGCAGTTAAGTAGTTTTTGATTTAATGTTGACTTCTGTTGTTTTGCATCCTATCCTTCTCAGAATTCTCTTTGAAGATTTCCCTACTCTGGTTGAAACTCTAAAGCTGCATAACAGTGTGTTTGGGTTCCTTAATCCTCTGTAAATTTGCTTTAATGTCAGCAAGGGTGAATAATGGCTGTTCCATGATGGATGCTGATTACTTTGTTCAGCGAGGTGGGATTCAGGATCTAAGAAGCCAGACTCCTTAACTTGATCCCTAGTTGTGCTGTTTGTGACAACCTCCATCACTACCAGAGTTGTCTTAAGAACTTTCTTTCCCATTTCCTCCTCTTATATATGAGTCTTGGGAGCAGCGGGTGAGGCTCTGTGTTATATATGTGCTGATAGGCATCAGCTGTAAGGATATCAATGCTCCCTTATCACAATGTGTGCTAAAGAGCGAGTCACCCTTCTGCATGTAGAGTGATCACGAGTGGAGAGAGACACAGACCAAGCGGGAGCACAGTTCGGCCCTTTTCCGACTTGGCCTTTGAGAAAATTCATTAGTTTCTCTTTCAAATTTTGTTTTTCTCAGAACTTTAGCAGTTGGATGACTAGCTGCATCATAAAATGTCTACAAAGTATTTCTGTTTAAATGATTCAAGTCCTAACTTCTGGAGAGTTTGTGCTTGCTTACATCCCAGCTGTCTGGAGACCCTGTTGCAAGCTTTCTTTGGTATTCTGCCCTACCCACTGTTGTGAGATTTTTGCAGCTACATTTTTAGTGTTTGGTGGGAGGCAAGGAATGTAGAATCTAATAATTTTACCTACAAACTTGAACTAACATAACTTTTAAAGTTTTTAAGTGAGTTTCTTATGTCTTTCACTATAGTTTAAATGTATGGTCTATTTTTCTAAAATTGTATTCATTATAACCTGGGATTAATATAAAATAAAAATGTATAAAAAATAAAACACATACACACACAAAAAAATAATTGAAAGAAAACCTTACCCTTAGAATGTGTGGCTTTTACTGTCTTATAACAATGACTCTCTGACATTAAAATGTTTGACTTGTTTTTCAATGTTACTGTTTCTGTTTTAATTCTTACCAATTCAGAAATAATGCATTTTGCTTTTGTTAAAACTCTCTTTTGTTCAATGCAAAAGCAAACAATGGGGCTATTATACACATACTGTACATTTTTCTTTTCCTTTGTAAAAAATAATGAACTAGATTACAGACTGCAATAATCAACAATACTTCTGTAGTTGTTTCATGATTAAAAAATTGCCTTCCTTTGTAGCATTTTCATTTTGAAAAATTGATAGAAGTTCTTTTTCTTTTAAGTTTCATCTCTCGTTACTTAAGTCAATGACCTCCATGCATTTAATTCCATACAGAGAGGGATCTGAAATAGCTTTGGTAATGTTCCTATTCACAAACATGGCACTTTATGATACCCCAGTTCCCTTTGTTGTATGGTTAGGGACTTACGGGATAGCAGAAGTCTCCTGAAGCATGGCTGTTCTCAAGGCGGAGCTGCAACCGACCCTGCATTGCTGTGTCCATGCATCACAAGCTCATGATGTGACCTTTACGATCAAGCTACAGAACCTGCCCCAGGTGCTCCCTGTCCTGGCATCCTTCCTTCCCATTCTTTAACCCAGTGGCAATCTGACCCTTTCATTTTAGGGATAAGAAAAATAAGAGTGTTTTGTTGAAACATCATGTTAAGTACGGAGAAAGGAACCTTTTGTTCTCTTTCCAATAGCTGTACAACCCAAGCATTGAATAATCTTCAACTAAATCTGCAACCACAAAGCTAATTCTGTTGACATTTAGCGTTTTAAAGATATGTTTATTTTTATTTTATGTGTCTGAGTGCTTTGTCTGCACATATGTATGTGTGCCACATGTGTGTGCCGAGTGTGTTCAGGTGCCAGAGGTTGTTGGATTCCCTGGGACTAGAGTTACAGGTAGTTGTGAGAGGCCATGTGGGTGCTAGGAATTGAACCCTCATCCCATGCAAATTCAGCAAGTGCCCCTAAGTGCTGTGTCTTCTCTCAAGCCCCTCTGTAAACATTTTTAAGCAGATTGAGAAGTTTTTTTCTTGCTAGGTGGGTCTGCAGGGCCTCAGTGTTAATGTGAAATGGGTATTTGGCTGCTGTCTGCACTATTATCATTCTAGAATAGAATCACTGAAATAGAAAGCAGAGGACATTTAGGCATGCTGAATTCTGTGACAGTAATTGTTCCTTTCCCAGATGCAAAAAATTTATCAGACAGACTCATCACACTGTATTAAAACACTCATAATCATTATTGACCCTGCTGAAGAACACTCAGTTGAGGCACAACTATTTCATGCCGACCAGTGACACAGTCTTCTTGATAGTAGGAATCCTTGTGTTGAAGGGAATTATTGGCAACTTGTAAACCATTTTTTCTTTTTTTAAATTTATTTATTTTTATATCAATCACAGGTTAGGTACTTTGCATCCCAGGTATAGCCCCTTCCTTCATTCCCTCCCACCCTCCCCATCCCTCCCTCATATTCTCCCTGCCCCCTCCAAGTCCACCAACGAGGGGGAGGACCTCCTCCCCTTCCATCCAACCGCAGCTCATCTTGTCTCCTCAGGACTGGCTGCAATGTCCTCCCCTGGGATCTAGCCAGGCTGTTACTCTCTGGCATGTATGGGGGAGGGTCAAAGAGTCAGCCATTAAGTTCATGCCTGCAACAGTCCCTGTTCCCCTTACTAGGGTCTTCAGTTCGACACTGAGCTATCATGGGCCACATCTGAGCAGGGGTTCTAGGCCATATCCATACATGGTCCTTGGTTGGAGAAACTGTCTCATATAAGACCCCTGTGCCCTGCTCAGTTTGGTCTTTGTGGAGCTCTTGTTCTCCCCAAGTCTTACTAACTTCCCCTATTTTTATTATTACTTCCCACCCTCTGCCAAAGGCTTGATTGTTAGTCTTAATATCTGCTTTGATACATTGCTATATTGATTCTTCAGAGGTCCTCTTTGGTATGTTCCTGTCCTGTTGCTTGTTTTCTCCTCCATTCAATGTCCATCCCATTTGTTCATCTAAACGAGCATTGATCATACCAACCTGGGTCCTCCTTCTTGTATATCTTCCCTAGGTGTGTAAATTTCAGCATGACCTCTAGGTCTATATAAGTGAGTATATACCATATGTTTCTTTCTGCTTTGGGGATACCTCACTTAGTGGTTCTGATGTTAGTTAGAAATTTATAAATGTGTCTTCTGCAGTGCTTTTGATCACAGGAGCAGATTTTTCCGTTTAATTAGCTGGAGTCTCAGACAAGCTTGACTAATGCATACAGTAAGGAATATTTTACTCAAACTATGTAATAATTCTATTTATTCTTTTGACTTCAGTACATGATGCATATAGACCACCAGTGGCGCTCGAGTTTTCCTGCTTTTGCTAAACAGTAACATCTGCAGGATAGAAGCCCATAACCCATAATCGGGATGGAGACTCGTTTATTCACCTGAGTTAGACATCATGTGACTGTGTTTTCCTACACCGGTGTGTGACTTGAAGCATGCTGTTATACAAAATATGTATAGTTTATAGAAGGAGGGCTGGGAGAGAGAGGGGAGAAAAGGAGAAGAGAAGGGAAGGGAGAGGAAGAAAAGGGAGGAAAGGAAGGAAGAAGGGAAGGACTGATACATTAGCAAGCTTTGGTTTGTGATATTAACTTGTCAGAACTTAACTAAGGCTGTGGTCCAAAGTCATTAGGTTTAGATGTCATATATAATGGCAAGCAGGAAGACTGGGACATTATTTGCAAGTAAATGGGGACAGAGGTGACGGGTGTTGGTTCATTGCTGATGAATGTTTATACTTGGTGAAATGTTTCACCTTCCATGTATTTATAAATGACATTTCTTCCTGGCTGAAAAATAGGATATCAAACCTATGTGTGTTAAGTCTTCAAAGGTTTTTCCATGTTATGTAAAATAAGGCAAAGAAACACCCAGTCAGAGGTAAGGCTGATTACTTCTAAGTATGAGCTGTTTAAATATCATTTGCAAGGGCTTGGGCTGTAACTCACATGGTATGTGCAATGCTGTAGGTTCAATCCTCAGTTCTGCTAAAATAAATAATAATAAATAAGTACTAAATGGATTCCACTTTCTGTATCTCTTTAGAGTTAGTGGGGTGGGTGGGGTTTGGTAGCACATCCCAGGCATCATCAGTGATTTGCAGACAAAGTCCTTGAATTCATGCTTTGGGATATGTTTGATGTCTCTAGAAGATGATTCCTCTTATAATGCTTTATATTATCAAAGCTCCCTAATGTTGGCCTAATGCATTCTTTTCTTTCTAATCTCAGTACTTTTATAGGGATAAACACAATAGCAACTGTAAGCTACTAAAGAGAAAATTGTTTCTACACAACATGTCAATGTGTTTTTAAGACTTAGCCTTAGAACTTGATTAAATATATATACATAATTGTCATCATATAAAATCACCAAATGCTTCTATTGATTGAAAATACTGATTTTTCCATGGCTCCTTTGCTTGTAATCCTTTCACTCAGCTGGGTGATAGTTAAAGCGTTTGTAGAGTGTACACTTATAAATTACTTTGTGTGTACATCCCTATGCCAGGTGTGACATATATTTCAATTCAATAGTGCTCCAAATCACCACAAGGAGATTAGGATTCATGAAAGCTTTGACTACTCCAGGGTCAAACAATAAATTAGGATCAAGTTCAAGATTAGAGCTCAGCAGCAATGCTGAATTTGAGCTGTTGTTGAAACGTGCTGGTTGTGGTTTGATTTGCATGAAACTGGAGGTCAGGATGCTCAGAGTTGGGTTTTTGTAGTCTCTGAAAAGATGCTGCAGAACAGAACATCAGAGGCCCTGTGGGAGGTCCCCTTCTGAGGATGGGGCATGA
>CM053767.1:53783081-53803903 GCA_028658305.1 Pachyuromys duprasi | reverse complement strand
ATGGAGTACAGGCCTGCTTCCTCTGGGCTATGTGAGGTAAATATTCAATCCTCCAACTCATGGTGTATTTCTGGAAGAGAGAGAGACACGGAGGCGGGGCGGGGGGGGTTGGGGGGCCGAACAATGGCTGATCCTCTGCTTCCATGCTAGAATAAGCGTTTATCTATAGGTAAGAGACTTAGAGTAATTTGATCCTTCAACATACAGGCTGTCAGAAAGAAGATTTAAAATCAATTTACACTAATTTGAACATTCTGAGTACTATCTTATACATGTATGTCTCAAAGGAGTTTCCACAATTTGGGAGCTAGAGAGATACCTCAGCCAGGAGAGAGCCCAAGTTCAACTCAAAGAACTCATGTAAAAAAAGTCAGATTTGATGACATGCACTTGTCAGTCAGTACTGGGAAGGCACTATCATTCAGTACTGGAAGATGGAATCCTGGGGCTCACTGGTCAGCCATTCCCAGACAAGAGGGAGACTTTGTCTTTAAATTAAAAAACAAAACAAAACAAACAAACAAACAAAAACCAGCCCCAAAGTGAATGACAACTTAAGAAAGACACCTGAAGTTAATCTTGAGTCGTCACATGTATGTGCATGCCTGTTTTCACATGTACGCACATACCCAGGGTGAGGGTATTTCCATAATTTTGTCTTGAATAGGGAGTGGAGATGGGTTGGGAGGAACTGGAAGCAGAAGGACTGATGGGGAGGGAGATCCTGGGCTTCTGCTCCACCCAAGGGAAGCAGGTACTTGGCTTGAGTTGCTGATTGAGTGAGGAACACAGGCCCTGTGTTATCAGATTTTAAGACTTGTTTTCATAATAAATTTAAACTCTGGGTTTGTAGGCAAAACTTTTCCATCTTAAATATAGCCTTGAGCCAGATAAAACACGTTTGCAGGCCAGAATTAGCCCTCGGGTGATAGTTTGCTGTACACCAGGGTTATTACCAGTGGCTTACTACATGCCAAGCTCTGAGCTAAGGATTTCATCTGTATGTGCTCCTTTATATTCATCATGGCCTCTCAGAACAGTGTCATTATCCAGAGCAGTTGTATATATAGCTCATGCAGGGATTAATAGCTGCCTGTAGGAGAGAGAAGATCTTAATACCAAACTTGCCATTTAAGTATCAGGACCAGGCACCACATTGAAGCGCTAATGAAGAATGAGAGAAATTCATGAAGCCCATGCTCTTATAGCTAAATGCAGCAGACTGGGTAAGAATAAGAAGCTTTGGGAGGACAAGATAGCAGAGGACTTCTAACATGTGACTCTGATCTGGAATTTAAGGGATGGACATGGACTGACCAAGTGCATAGGGGAGAAAGCATCAGAGAAACAAGAGAGGAAGGGTAATGCAGGGGTTCACAATGTGTTTCCACTAGGGAATGACTCCTTGCTTTGAGTGTTAGTATAATTACTCTGGCCATTTTCTGTTCCCTTGATTGGAGAAGGGAATTATGGTGGTGATCAGGCAGACAGGGTGGTCATTAGAAAGCAAACTGGAGCATTCTGCAAAGAGATGGTAGAATGTGAAGTAAGACAGTGATGTTGACAGTAAATAATACAGGGGACAGTCACAATAAAGAACAGACCAGAGGTAATAGCTAACACATAGGATGAAGAGGGGAGAAGATAATCAAAGGTGAAGAGTTTTAAATAAAAATGTTAGAACTTAAGCAAATGGCATATATCCAGCTTGGCTCATAATTAAAATGAAAATTAAAAGAACACTCAAATAATGTTTTCTCCCACTGGCAAAAGCCTCCAGATGTTTGACAGCTTTCTTGAAAAGTTCTGAGGAAGCAAGTCTCCAAATGCTTCAGAGTTCAAAAGACAGACATGAGTCCCATGGAGAAAAATTTGGCAACACACAATTCACTTGCCATTACTCCAGCAATTTCACTTCCAGGAATGTACTTTTAGAAGTGCAAATTTGTACATTTGCAGACTTATGTCCACAGTTATTTGCTACAGCACTGTGGGACACAAACATCCAGTCAGAGCAGCCAGCTTAAGTAAAGTGTGGCAGAGGCAAACAGGGCACCTTCTAGATGCAAGAGCAATTAGGAAGCCATACATCAAGAATAATAGATACTTAGGCTATACTATTAAGAAAAAAACCAGCACAGAACAAAATTATATACAGAATAACTGTCCTGAAGAAATAGAATGTTTGCTTTTAGGTTTTTTGAGGATTCCACAGTCCTTATGGAAAATTATCTCCCAGGAAGCTTAGGCTTTTTGTTTAGTTTTGTTTTTTGTAGTTTTTCTGTTTTCTTTTTATTTTATTTTTATTTAAGATTGATAAGTGAATTTTTTAAGTTTAAATTTTATTTTGTGTATTGAAGATACATATTCAACCAAGATGAGATTATCATTTTTTATCATTAATTTGCTAGTAAAGATGGTGAAAACATTCCCAAAGACTAAAATATTGAAGCAGGTGATGGACAAAGAGATAAGGATTGGATGTGTTGAGCCTGAGTTTGAGATGGCAGTCGAGTGGAAAGGCTCAGAAGTCAATGATAGATGCCTTACAGTTTCTGGAGTGACCGAGACTGGATAGGTAGATTGCGAGGGACAGGTGCTGATGAAGAGACTGAAAGAAAATGAATCGTCATGTGGGGTAGGGCAGCACACTGTCTTATAAGAAATTCATTTGTAAGTCTGGCCTGGTGGAGCACGCCTTGTAATCCCAGCACTCTGCGAAGCAGAGACAGCTTCTAGGCCAGCCTGGTCTATAAGATGAGTTCAGGGCTGCCAAGGTTCCACGGAGAAACCATGGCTTGAAAGAAAGAAAGAAAGAAAGAAAGAAAGAAAGAAAGAAAGAAAGAAAGAAAGAAAGAAAGAAAGAAAGAAAGAAAGAAAGAAAGAAGGCAGACATTTATTTATCGTATGATGAGTTGCTAATGGCAACCCTCACTAAGGCTTCTTTGTGTTCTGCAAAAATGTCACTTTGCACAGGAGAACTGTTTCTACCATCACTATCATGTGCATGTCTCCCAAGGGGGAGTTTGTTGAGGATTTAAGAAATGTTCATTTTCTCTGTATAAGCTTTACCTCTTCCGAAAATATCTTCTGGGCGCTCATCTCAGTCCACTCATCTCTGTGATTCTTCGTGGTGTAGGTGACAAGTGCTGACATTCACTGGACTACAATCATCTGTTGGAATGCGCCAAGAGCTTAAGCAAGTCAACCAAAGTCATAGGTCAGCATTTCAGCTTAAACCTCTAGGCCATGATTTCGCGCCACAATTCACTCGTTAGCCTGGTCCTGGTTAGTGGACAGACTTGCCCCTCACGTCAGCTGTCTACACATGCAGGGAAGGGAGCCAGAGCCTTTGTCTGCTTGAGTATACCACACCATCTCTCATTTAAGCTGATGTGCAAGACTTTATAACTCATCCTAAGTCAGAAATAGAAAACTCTGGAAGATACGTGAGCTGCAGCCTCCGATCTGAATCCTCCGATTGGAGATGATTTATTTTAAATATCCCAGTTCGGGCAGAACAGATGTGTTTGTTCTCTTTTGGATGCATCTGCAAGTCAGCAAGAAAAACAGAGAAAGTAAGTAAAAGTGATTGGTCCGGAACTTTATGTGAGAACGGACTCAATCACGAATGTACTTATAACTTCTATATTTAAGGACGAGTTAAAAGTGACTAGCCAAGGATGTTTCACTTGACACATTTAATCACTACCAAAACCTGATAGGAGCCTTGATTGCTTCCTTCCACACCAACATTTCATTAAGCTGTAGCCATTCAAACCCATGAAATGCATTAGCTTGCCAAGAAGAGCTGGAAGTATAAGAACATTCACACGTGGGACGTGTTTTCAGATTACCTCTGCTGGATTCTGATCAGTAGTGTTTATGCTCCGTCTAACACTTTCCATACGCCACTCCTGTGTGAAAGTTCGGTCTACGCATTCGTTCTCCTCCGCAGCTGTGGAAGTCTAGACCTTTCAAAACAAATGTCTGCCTAGTCTGGTATCCTGTCCATGAGAACTGTTTATTTTAGTGGAATTTGGTTTCATTTTTCATGGAATGAGGGTTTGGGTGACATATCTGTGAATATAACCACAATTTTCAGATGTCTTTTATCTCCATGATAGAGTCATCTTGCCATTTACTTGTCTGACTTTCAATGTGGGGAATGTTGGCACGCTCTGTAACTCTAAAGATAAAACTGAATATTCTAGAAAGTTCACATGAAATGAATTATACTGTGACTTTTTCAGAACCAGCTTCACTTTATTGAAACGCCATATGTTCAACGACAAGAAGAAAGTCAGTTAATTAAAGTAGAGATAGCAGGAGAGAGCATCGCTGGAGACTTCAGTAGCTGAGCAATGCCATCCATTCCCAAATCTCTCTGTAAACAAGTAACTGCAGCAAGCATCCTACATTACCTCATACACAATGACTGAAAAGGTGTTGCCTGTACCTCAGCACTTTACAAATCAAAGGTAGAAACTGTTAATAATCAGGTTAGGGCAACAAGTGTATTCACCAAAGTTTTTAGGCTGAGAGTTTCCTTCTCAAATGCTCTTTAATATACATATGTTAATTTATTATACGTTGACTGAACATTCGTCATATGCCGAGTACCAGTCATAAAGTAAATGAAGACAAGGTTATTCTCAGGGACTCACAGAATCTAACAGCAACCAGAGTGCCCTGCAGTGCGGATCATGGTAGCAATGGCAGAGGGGGACTGAGTGTATTGTGAGAAGACGCAGTGAGAATGAGAGACGTCCCCCTCTAAGAAAGTATGATATGTGCAGAGACTACATGGATAAAACTGGGGATAGGCTTTTGGGAAACTGCGAAGAGCTTACTATGAGCCAGCAAATGCCAACAACCGTTGGTGGGACAGAAGAGAGTTTTTGTCAGTGGGGCTGGGCGCGAAGTTGGCAACCTGGTTAGGGACGTCTTCAGTCTCTGTAGACAAGCTGAGTTTTACTCTAAAGATACTGACATAGTTTAAGCTGCATCAGAACTGCATTTAATTCTGAATTAACTGATTATTTATTTCTAAATTTCGAACTAAGATTTTCTATGTCGTTCAGGTGGTCCTTAAACTCTCTCACATGCCTCATCCTCTGTAGCACTGGCCTTGTAGGTTGCCACCACCATGCCCAGACTTGCATTTCTGACTCCTGAGTGGAGATGCTATTCATGGGAAAGGGTAGAGTTCATCTAATGGCATTTGGAAGGTTGCATCAAACAATGCTTTTGAGGCAATGAAAAGAAAAATATCATGAAGCCCATCCTTGGAACCAAGCTGGATGAAGGAACCCTTCACAGAAACGCAGAATGCTTTGGGAAGTGCTGACTTGGGAAACGGGGACCGGAGTTTAGAGATGTCTAGTTTGGTCCTCCAAGGAGGCATCCATGTGGGGAGGACTACCTGACTGATTTAGCAAGTACTCAGGAGAGAACTAAATGAGACCAATTGAGGGGTTGGTAGTTTAGAGGTGGTATTTGAAGTCAGAGAATATCAGGCCAGCTAGAGTTTTATTACTTACCATGAATTTCTATTAACTCTGGTTCAAGGTTATTGAATTTGTAATAGAGTAGAATAAATGGTTGCTAAAATTATGACATTTTGAAATTCATCCACCCCCAACCATTTTCAGGAAAGAAATATTTGTCTGGGAGATATAAAATACAACTATTCAGAGTTTATTGTTCAGTGGGTTTGGCAAGGAGAGTTTTCACCAAAAATCAAATTTAGAAAAGTCTTTTTTTTTATTCCTTTCATGGCATAGAGGCTTGATTAAAGCTCTTTTGCTCACAAAAGACAGATCAGCCTGTCTTGTGGAAACTGGAATCTGTAGGTTCATTGGTCTCCATGACTTCCAGGCATTCCAGAAATTATACCTTTTCCTGTTCCTAATGCTTGCATACAGTTTCCTCTCCTGACTACTGGTCTGCTCACCTGTAGTCTCTAAATTGATGTGTTAAAATCCTAAGCACCAAAGTTATATGACTGAAAGGTGGATCTTTTGGAGAAATGATTAGCATGAAAGGCAGAACTTCTGAGAAGGGGATTCATGTCCTTGTAGACTAGCCCAAGATCCTTACTCCTTGGTCCTTTCTACTAAGGGAGGACATATCAAAGAGTGGACTGCTATAGTCTTAAAGTAGTCTTTCATCACAACCAAACCCTGTTGGGACTTGGATCTTAGACTTTTTGTTTTCTAGAGGTGAGGAAAATGAATTTTGGCTGTTGTTTAAAAGCTACCTCCAACAGTAGAAACACTATGAATAATTTTAAAACCCCAACAAGTTAGAAGAAGATTATTCAAAGAATATGTATGTTATAACTTTAGAGTTTCTTTATCCAAATGTGACCATTTTCAAGCAAAACACCTGAATATCAGAACAATTCAGTGTCTTTTGTAAAATAATACATGTGTCTGCACAGTCCCTTCTCATCCTAGGACCCTGTTAAATGAAGGGATAAAACATCTACATGTTCATCACCTAATAATTTTTTTCTTGTCTCCCTCCTTTCTCCTCCTTCTCCTTCCAAACTTTTCTTCCTCCTCCATTCCTTTTTCCCCCACTTCGTCCTCCTTCATGTTTTCTTCCTTCCTCCTTTCTCTTAAGTTTCTTCCTCCCTCTGTTGCTCTTTCCTTTTCCCATTTCCTTTCTTTCTTTATTCACCCTCCCACTCTCTTCTTTCTACCAATTAGTCATTTGCTGATCAAAAGCACTAATAAATAAATGTGTTAGTCAAAATGTGAGGACAGAAATAATAGGAAATGAAGTTGCATTTTCATTTTCTTCTTTGAGTTAAAACATATGAAGTGTGTTATGCTTCTGGTCATGTGTCCTTGATGTGCTTGAGCTAAAAGATACTTGGTGTCATTAGAACATCTCACTTTTGTCTCAGGCTTAATAAATAAGAGATTTTTAAAAAAAATTATTTGTTAAAGTCTTTTCAAAGTGAGCTTTCCAGTTTTATCAATGTGTTATGATTGCCACTTTCTTTGTAACAAACATATAGGTTTCCAAACAGAGATTGGAAGATCTTCTCATAGTCGCCTCACTTTCATTTTCTGTAATGCTTCTCAACACAAGCTGAGGGAGTGATGAGCACTAAGGACTGACATAACTATGGCTCAGAAGAAATTGTGGAGGAGGCGGGATATGGAACTACTCGGCACTGTGTTCTGGGATCCTGCACTGCGGTCACCGTTGGCTCACGGCTGACTGCTGTTTGACTATCATTGTTAGAAGCTCCTGCAGTACTTTCTGCATACTACCCTCCAGCCATCACACCGTTTTCTCACAGTTTTGACACCCCACACTTTTATCCCATCTCATGTGCTGCTGTACTCTGTCAGTTTACATGGTCGACATTAATTAACTTTTTAAATTTATTTACTGGATCAACCACAGTCTTAGAAGCTTTTTTTTCCTATCACCTCTCACACTCCTTAGACCTGCCTCCCAGGATCACTCAGAGTACAGAATTTCAGCAACTTCCATGTGTTTACCTCTCAAATAGTAAGCATCTCTTCTGAGTTCATCCCTGCAATGCATAAATGTGTAGACATATGTCACCAGGTTATCTCTTTACAAATCAACACTGTTTCCAAGGCACCCCAAGATAACAATATATTGCCATCTTGGTGGAACATCAGAAAGTGAGAGATAAATTAAAGAATTATAACCCATGTTTTAAAGTCTACAGTTCCTAGAAATGTATAAAATTTTTACCTGGATAAAAAGTATGGAAGATCCAGAAATAAATGAAGAGTCCTAGATTCAATAAAATTGAATTGCCTCACAGTAAAGATATTTAAATAAGAAAGTCATCTAAAGCTGTGTCATTGTTTTAATTTGATTTTTATTTGATTATCTCATTTACAAATGGCAGCCAGAGACAGGACAGCGGAGATGTGTGTCTGAACTTACATGTTACACATACAGTGTGTACGTGCGATGACATTGCATATTCCTGTGCTTAGACCCGTGGCTTCGAGGAACAGCCCTTCCTCTCACTTACGCTCCATTCATGATATCTGCAGCCGGGATCATTCAAGTGCCATCGTCGGGTCCAAAGACTTGTAATTAGCGGGAAGATTGGGCACAATGTATTCTATGGAAGTGGCCCCTTGCTTTCTATGTATGAAAATATCTACCTACCATTATTTTTCTGGGAAAAATTCCAGTTTCAAATATGCATTATCATATTTTGAAAATTTTATTTTCTTCTCATTATTTACTGATATTTAACAGATTTCTTAGACAATTGCAAATTGCAGGACTTTTCAGTTTCACTGTGAAGCTGCTCCATGCTTTCTAGCTGCTCTGCTAATTGCTAAGCACTTTATCCTTGAGACCAAAAGTCAGGGGCTCTTATTAACCCATTGTGAGCTTCATACAGGCCAATGGGTGTGGAAAAGAGAAGCAACTGTCTTAGAGACTTCATGCCCCTCCTCCATTTTATGGCACTGGTCACAACCTGGAAGGCAGCATGGATAATGACAAGAGGAATGCAATCAACAGTTGGAATAGCATCCCCTGACACTGAGGAGTCTATAATGAGCCTTTTTGTTAACAGTTACCATTTCTTTCACTGTGTGCAGTCGTTCTCTTGCAAAATGAAATTCTGCTTGGGATTTGAGAAATAAATAATTGACGTCTGCATTGTACTTCTGAAAATCGTGAAATGAACAATGTTTATTTCTCTGGGAGGCATTGTCCTGGTCTGTAGGTGGTGAAGTGATTTTTTAAAAATCCTGTCCCTCGAAAATGGAGAGACTAGGATATTCCTTCTTCCCCTTTCATGCACAAACATGCCATGATCACGTTCCTTTCCACAAGGGCATGCGTTTTCCTTATGTGATAGCTGGGGGAGCGTGTCTGCACAAAGAACCCCCTTGGGGACTCAAGACCAACAAGGAGAGTAGAAGGAGTCCTTTAGCAGTTTCAGAGAGCCCAAGAAATGGTTATCCTCCATTGCTATAGGGCTTATTTTTTTGACCAAAACATGTGTTATCCTTTCCCGGGCCTCTCTGCTGTTCATTTCAGTGCTGGTGGAGCATTCCCCCACTCATTAGCCTCTAATTTCCATGCCTGCTGCCACACTGATGGACGTGCCTGCGAATGAGCAGCGTGCCTCAGCATCCAGGGAGGCTCTCCCCTCCAGAACTCCCTACAGCCCTTATATTGCAGTGAGTTTCTCCTGTCTAGCTGGCTTGATAATTTCTTTTAATTGATGTGTGTGTGTGCACGCATGTGTGTGTGTGATTTTAAAACAAAATCTAAAACTATCCAGGAGACACAAAGCACCCCCCAATACTTCTGACATAGGGTATTGTCAGTTTGTCACCCATCATTCTGCCCAACTTAGAAGTGTCTGTGTCAGCCTGGGCCTTAGTGCCCATCATTACAACAGGGGTCCTTGAGACTGCCAAGCAGAGCAGAGGCTCAAAAAGGTCCACAAGGGACTCTCAACTCATATGCTTAGTCATCACTGTTCCGGACATCCCTCTGTTTCTCTTTCTGGTACTGAAATGCCAGAGAGTGCCACAGAGCTTTTCCCTGTCCTTTCCATGGTTTTCTGAAGAGCCAATAGGGTCACTTCTACTTTGCTTTTCCTCTTGTAAATGCTCTGAAAATAAGGGTAAAATGAATGTACCCTGATATACACATGGCCTTGGACAAACAAATTTTCAGTTACCGAAAGTATTTGGAACATAAAGAATGTACGTTGGTTTACACAGAACCACCTTAGTAGATAAGTGAGAAAGAAATACTAATTATTCACTGAGTCACCCAGGCCAGAGGAATGATTTCATACTAGGTATGGAGAGTTTAACAAGTCACTTTACCTATTGGGGTTCATTTCTGTCACATACATTTCACTTTCAATCATAAAATATCAGTTTTATTCATATAATTTTTCTCTCCTCTAAAACAGTAACTAAGTATGTATGTACATCTTATCCTGGTCCCTGTAAGTTCTTTAAACTTCTCAACACTACAATATTGCTGAATGGATAGGAAGACAAGCCTGTACACAAAGACATCCTGAATGGCTACTCATCAGAATCTATGTGATATCATCAGTTCAGCCAGTATATAATCATAACTAACACAAAAGATAAAACAACTTATGTATTTTATCAATTTCACATCTGCTTATTTCTCTGAAACCCGTGTCAAGTAAATACAGGGTTGCAAACTGCTCTATGTTACACATCCATGAAATGGCCTTTCATTATACTTTTTTAGTGCACAGCTGCACTGGTCAATCCCAAATATGTCAATCATAGAGTATAATGAATGTGACATTCAAAAATGCACAGATGCAAATATCATGCAGCTCTTCAGAAAAAAGTGGACTTTATACCAAAGAGTACGAAAGACTAAGAAAAATTCTCTTTGACATTTCAAGGCAGATTCTACAAGGATCTAGCAATATATAGTGATAAATGTGTGTGCACAGCAACTCCTTGTTTAAAACAGAAAGGAAAGAAAGCAGAATGCAGTCTCCAGAATGAAAGGCCTAGAATGATCCAATTCCATATAAAATGTACAATAAAATAGAAGTACTTTTTAGCTATTTGGTAAATAAGTAACACATTTTTGTTTGTTTGTTCATTTGTTTTGGTATGACACTCAAGGTTGAGCCTTGCACACACTGAATAAGTGCTATCCCACTGAACTGTATCTCCAGTACACTTTTTTTTTATTCTGAGAAAAAGTCTCAATAAATTTCTCAGGTTGGTCTTGAACTCCTGTCTCATTCTCCCAAGTATCTAGCATTACAAGCCTATACCACTAAATTTGTCTTTTAATATTTTGTTTTGTTTTTGAGACAGAGTTTCTGTCCTGGAACTTGCCCTGTAAACCAGGCTGGCCTCTAACTTAGAGATTTGTCTGTATCTGCCTCCAGACAGCTGGAGTTAAAAGTATGTGCTACCACCATCTGGCTTAAAATAGCAATTTTTAAAAGACAAAATTAATTCATTCTTTATATCATACAGAAATAAAACTATGTAAGTACATCATAGATTTAATTAAAAAAAAAACTAGGAAACCTATCTGAATCCCTCCACATTGAAAGCATAGAAAAATGTAGTTTATTATTTAGAATAAAAACCAAATTTGGCTTCATAAAAATAAATTTTTGTATGTTCAAGCAAACAATAAAATCCCATAAAAAACAACATCTCCCATCACAAAAAGAAAATAAAACAAACAATAAACAAAAACAATGAAAAATAGAACAAGCAAAACACCAAGAAGGTAAACATCACAAGGAAAGAAGTTGAAAGACAAATGGCCATGAACCACCAGGAAGAAATGTTCCCAGTGAGTCTCAGCAACAAAGAGCTACCACCTTAATGTGTAAACATACTTTTAAAAGTAAAGGGAAAATGAGCAAGATTCTTATAAAATTATGGACAGAAGACATGAAGGAGCAACACATAGAAAGATATTTAAATCCATGAACAACAAGAAAAAATGCAAATTGGAACAACACTGATGATCTCTCTCATTCACCAGAGTGCCAAGCTTTGAAGTCTGAAGCTGCATTCTGCTGGAAAAGCTCTGAGGAAGGCTGCACTCTCCTGTCCTGCTGTTGGGGCCAGCACAGGGCACCTTTCCTAGGCAGGAGGAATTGGCAATATCTACACCAACTACAAGTGCACTTAGATGTTAGCCTTGTAACACCACTGTCAGGTACACCCAGAGGATACATTTCGTCTGTCTCTCCATTTACCCCATGCATATATGTGAAATATATTTATTAAGACATTGGCGGAAATTTAAAAAAATAGAAACTTCTGAAATTTCCAAACACACTGATTGATTGATTGCATAAACTGTACTATAGAGTCTCATTAAACACAATGCAGCTATAAAGTAGTTATGAGAAAGACCCTGTAATGAAGTACTTGCCAGGACATAAGCCTAAATGAAAACAGTATACACAACAGAATTTATTAATATGCTTTCATATATGTATGAAGTAAAATTTAGAAAATATACATAATTCTGTTTATCTCTACATAAAAGTATGTAGGCTAAGCCAGAAAACAGTTTACAGATAAATAGAAGGGGATGGGTTAGAAAGCAAATGAATGATTGTTGAATAAATATTTGTATGTTCTTTTGACTTTTAAAAGTCTGTGAATTTATCCAATTTTTTAAATACAGTATATCCATAAGAACCAGAAGCAAGCTATAATAGAGGAGTTATATTTCATAATGACTGTTTTAGCTACACTGAAGGTAAAGGAAAGGAAAGAAGGGAAGAAGGTTAGAAGGGAGGAGGGAAAGAAAGATCTAAATAACTTCTGGACAGAACTCAACGGTGTATCTCCTAAATCTCAAGAAGATTAGAGTTGCAAACCAACTCCAACTCTTTTTAAAGTGTGTTTATAATATGAATCAAACACCTTCAGTATCAGTTTCACTCAGACACATTTAGATATATAACAAAAGTGAGCAAATGCATGATTAGGTTTGTTTTGTTGGAATCCAGAAAGATGACTGGATTCAACATGGAATCACACCTAAATATGGAACAGTAGAAAACAGGAAAGTCACACGGACTGAATGTATCTAAGTGATTTTATGAGATCTCCTCTCTCTGTCTCTCTCATACACACACACACACGAGCACACATATATAATTGTACTTGTGGCTATCAATGTATCTGTCCTTATATATATTTCTGATCTTTGTTTCCTAAACACACCAAGAAGGAAGGAAAAACACCTAGTAGCAATGTTTCCACCTAATGTCTGTATCTTGATCTTCAATAACTATTTGTTCCTAAAAAGACCAGAGAAATGGCTGATTTCAGGGTTGAGCAAGGATAAGAAAAATGTCCTGGACTTTCTTCCTGTGTTCCATACATACAGAAACTAATCTGCAGGGTGTACTTCTAGCCAAATCTTGATGAACTAGAGACCTAAAATGATGTGTGGCAATGAATTGAATCCATCAAAGTCATTAGGAATTCTGAGGCCAACCCAGAGTAAGAGCAGTAAAAAATAGTAATAATGAAGAGAAAGGCAGGTCTTCCTTCCTGGAAAATAATGGAAGCTAAAGACTTAGTGATTTGCAGGGAATGCAGGAGTTTGGAAAGAATAATACGTTTGGGACCAAGCAAGGATTATCAATTGATGCTTAACTTAGGGAGATGCTTTGAAGATAATGAATAGGCAACCCGGATTTTCCTTCAATTGTTTTTCTCATATACTGCTTATTAATTGTGCAGTTAATTAGGTAATACTTTGACCAGATGATCAAACTCAGCATCACTAATGAGGGCTAGAAAGGCACTGTACATCATTAACTTGCACACTTGGAGAAAGACACATTACCTGTGTGGGATTTTGGTCTCAGTGGATACCTGAATCTAATCCATCAACTTCTGCACAACTGAAATGAGCAATACCCTACTAAAATAAATACTATACAAATGTGGAGAAACTTTTCCTCACATTCGTCAGTCCTACAAAAGACATTGAAAGTCACCATACTAGAGAATGGAATGATCCAGATTACAGACTGTAGCTATGAGAGAGGAAGTGCATTGAACCACACCAGATCTATGCTAAAGGGTTAAAAAAATAGAATAAAGCTACACTTGGGATGCTTGCTAGAACTTGGAATACTACTTACAGAGTTGATAAAATAACTACCTTAGTTTTAAATTTACTGAAGCTGCAAACTATGGTATAGTCATGTAAGAGAATGAATACCCCTATTTTGGGGAGGTAAATTGTAGGCAACTTATTTTATGGACAAAGGGCAATGTGGACATTTCAAGTGGCCCAGAAACATAGTAGAATGAAGGAGGAGGAAAGGCAGTGGATTAAAAGACAAAGTGACCCAGTAAACTGTTAACACTGAGCACAGTGTCATACCAGATCACTGTGATAAGCTACCACAAACCAAGTAGTTTATGAAGAACAGAGATATATTTCCCATTCTCCGGGTGTTGAAAACTTTTAGATCAAGGTATGAGTTGATGAGGTATCTAGTAAGGGTTTACTGGGCTAGTTGTGCCCACTTTCTTGTTGGATCCTCACATGGTGGAAAAGATGAGGCAATTCTTGAGGGTCTCTTCTCTAAGGGCACAAACTCATTCATGAGGACCTCACTCTTATTACTTGATCCCATCTTTTCATATCATTTTGGAAACTGAGTTGTCAACACATGAATTTTGGAAAGAGAAAATATTCTTTCTTTACCACTGGTCCAAAGGTAGTTGAATATCCTCCATGGTCCAAAGGTAGATGAGCATCCTTTTTTCTATATTTGTTTTGGAAAACAGTGTAAATTATTTCCAATTACAAAGTCTTTAATAATGGGGGGAGGGGGATAGCTTTCCTTCACATGTCTAGAGGTAGCCTGCACAACTGTTAAAATTATTATCTGTCACTTTGTTCTAAGGTGTCACATAAATATGGTACTTTATGGTGTCAGTTCATTGCAAGACCTTCTCTAGATGCTTCTTCAGTGTTTCCAGCAGCCCAGAGAGGTTGTTCCATTTAATCTAGAGAACAGTAATGTGAGATAGACTGGAAGGGAACGTTATGTATTTCATAGTTCTTTTTGTCATGCTACTTAAAGTCGACAAAACCAGAAGTGACCAAGATGTAAGGCCACAGTTAGATGTGGAATTGCCTCTAGGAAATCTTTTCCTGCAATATTTCGCTTGATTTAGCAAGTGAGACAATTGCTATCATTCATCTCAAAATGTAGGAAACCTCAATGGGAAAGCCAAAATTGGACTTGTGTGAGGACTCAGCATACATTTCTGCTGTTTATGTCCTTAAAAAAGATTTTACTAATTGAGATTGTAGGAGATTAAGGGCCAGATTGGTGGAGAAGGGCATTATGTGTGTATGCAGAATGAAGGTCAAATTAGTTTAGAAATGAGTGCTTCTCTTGTGAGGCCTGAGCTCAGTCATTTGTGGATAGGAATAATGATGCTAGTGATCATAACATTTATTAGGTGTTCTGGGACATCTAGTCTAAACCCTTGTATGGAACAGCTAATTTAGTCACTTGCTGCATCATGACATTCTGCATAACAATGGATTGTATTTACATAGGTGGTCCCACATGATTACAATAAATTGGAAATTGCTGTTGTGTAATGACATCATAGACATCATGATGCTGTCACAGTGCATTACACATATGTTTATGGTGAGGCTGGTGGAAAGACTCCTATTGTACTACGTGTACAAATAATGTTTGATGACGACAATAAATGACCATGTCACTCCCTGTTTTATGCAAGCAATATACTTTGCTTTTTTATCTTTATTCTAAGTCAAACCCTCTACTTATTAAAAGAAAAAGTCTACTTTGCCAGACTAGCTGTACCCTCATCCACTCATGCTCATTGCATCTTTTGGCTGCACAACAATGGAATTGCCTGGTCATGCTTCTCTCACAGAGTAGTAGCGCAATCATTAAGTGCTACCTAGCTGCATGTTCATTTGTTCTAGAGATGAGGAAACAGGCACAGAGATATGATTTACTCAGCTTATGAGTGGTGATTACTCCTTAGCCTGAGCCACTAAGGCAGATTGACTCTGAGATTGAAGGCATCTAATGGAGAATAGATGATGGTTTTTCAAGATGCCATCTCTGAGGCAAACGCTTTCATGCAGATACTGTAGATATTCTCAGACAGAACAAGCAGAAGAAACATTGAGGCTAGCATGCTCCCAATTGCTTTATAATTGGCAAGTGGCAGTTGTGTGCTGTGAGTTGTTAATAGGTTAATGGGCATTCTTTGAGGAAGTGAGTCTCCTAATCACATTAGAATGGGAAACAGGATGTTTAAAAAATAATTTCCACACCATCAGTTCTGGGAACATAACTGGCATATCTTTTTAAATCTCTTCCAGTTCTATGAATCTCTTTGCCATCCATTGCTTTGTTTTCAGCAAAGCTTATAAATGGGGTCCTGTTAAATTCCCTAAAAGATCATAGACTCAAAAGAGAAAAAAAATTAGGTCTGTATTGTTGGCTATCAACTTTTGCTTCCTGCAATAGCCTAGCTTCTGCTGGATCCACTTATGCTGTTTTTATAGAAAGGGGCCATTGATAGACACAGAGCAGATTTTTGGATGTGATCAGGAAAAGAATGAAAGATAATTTTGCCCATTATTTCCCCAACGTACTGAAAGGAATATAGTCTGTGTAGGGATTTTGTGAAATTGCTTTTTATTAAACAAAACCAGAGAAAGAACAGCTACCGCCTAAGTGTTGAGCTCTATGAAGCAATTATTTGGAAATATCTAGCAGTACAGTGTATATTTATAACATTAAGCTAGACTTTCCCATTCTAGATACACCACCAACCCTCTCCCCCCATGCCAGATTTTTTTTAAGTTGTAGCTGAATAGAGTGAGTGAAAACTATCCCCTGGCCCCTGGAGGTCTTTGCCCTATTGTGCTTGTAAAAAGAAAACCACTCTGTCGGGAGGAAGGGAAGTGGTCACCAACTCCTAATAGGCCATTTTCCGTCTTCTCTCTATGATTGTCTTCAATCACTTGGCAATCACGATGCTATTAGAAGCACCCTGGCTCAAGACACTCACATGCTTTGCCTTACCATTAACAACTTTGACAGGAAGCGTTGAGGTGGCTGCAGAGCTGATGGGTCTTGAGAGCTCTGAATTAGACATCTGCCTGTCTTTATGACATGCCAAAATGGTCCAGTGCCTTCTGAGGGTACTCACACAAGAACTGGAATTGTGTACGTTTGAACAGCTAAATTATTTTGTCTTCCATGTGTCTGTTCCCTATTTTACTATATGTTACTTGCAAGTGTGATATGGTCACTGTTGTCTCTAATTACAGCCACATATTTCACTGAACCTGAAGGTGAGCATTTCCTGGCATACAGGATTTGTGGAGTGTCTTGCAAATTCCCCCAGACCGGCACCCTTTACCCTGCAAAAATAGTGCTTTCAAATTGGAGCACTGTTTGTGGTCCTGGAAGCCCTGTGGGTTTTATGGTTTGATAATAACTATAAAGTCAGACCCCAGTTCTTTTGGGACTGTGATTCAAGAAAACTATGTTTCTTTTTTGGGAGACTCACCTTCTATCAAAGCACTTAGGAAAGTTCTGCCAAGGTTTATCTCTAACAGAGGGGATCAGGAGGTGAGAGATTTGCTTGCGGGCTACAAATGCTAACATTCTGCATGACACAGGGCAGGTGTACGTGTGTTCGTTTTCTGAGCAGAGCTCTACAATCTATTTAAAAACTCTCGCAGTGACAGCACAGCCAAGAAAGCAGCTGGACTATTGCGATTCTAATAACCTTCTCCTTTAAGAAGTGTTTGCAGTGCTTTATTGGTGGCATGTTTAGTTACAATCTCAGTACTCAAGAAGCTGATGCAGGAGAACGGCCACATTCAAGACCAGCTTGGACTGTATCGAGAGACCCTGTTTCTCAAACAAGCAAGATAATCAACAAAGAAACAACAACAATAACAACAAAATTCACTTGAGAGCCCTACCTTCACCTGCTTTTGCCAAGGAGTAAATTAAAGCAGGAAGGGGTTGTTTTTAAGTGGAGGGAGTAAATGCATAAAACAGTTTAGAAAACACACCTGCTGTCACTACAGATTAAAATTGTACATGGCATTGTAATGGAGAACAATAACTCTTAAATTTTAAGAAAAGGGTATTCTTTGAAACAGTTCCTAAACCTCTTAGAAGTGTGGGGGCATCCTATGACCTAAGAAGACATTATTAGTCACTAAATTAGTCACTATTCTCAAGCAAGACACCCCCCAACACACACCATCACATACACAACAGGGACTGGTGTGACGAAGGTCACAGAGTATCTTTGCTTCTTAGGTGGACCCGGAGGATTGCCATTCACCTGAGTGCATGGTTTTCCCACTTCTGTAGTAAGTGAAAGGTCTTCCAGGAGTCACCTCTCCCCTTATTTATTGCACATTCATGGGAGTGGAGGAAAAGCCTCGAATGGTACATAGTACACATAGCACTGGAATGGGGAGACAACAGGACTCATGGGCCACCCACACTCTGGCTGTGACACTATGACCTGAATTCGGTGAAGAGTAAAACAAGTTCAATATTTTATAAACTTACACATGTCTCTCGGTTAAACAGTTGAAGCTCATCCAATGAGTAATTTATCAAGATTTGGGGACAGAACAAATGGGTTGTAAGTATCTCTTTTCAGAGAAGGCTGCTCCAGGCAGACTGCAGGGACACCCTGTTCTTCTGGGACATGGACAGCCCCAATCAAGATGGATGACTGGTTTATATTTATAAATTGACAATGAATGAGAAATGCAACACTTGGAAACAGAAGGAGGTAAATTGCTTGTCATGTGATATGTGACTTATTAAAGAACTTGAAATCTATATATGAAAGAGAGGAATCTTGTCACTGTGTTATTCAATATACTGTATAATAAGTGTAAAACCCCTCTCAAGGTTTTGTTATCTGTCACCTACTTGATGTCCTGGGACTCCTCATTGTATGAGACGGTCCAAGCAGAAAGGTTGCAGTTTCCCGCCACTAATGCAGCACAATTTGGGGTCACACTGTTGTCTTTGACTGTTCCAGAAGGTGAATTCCACAGAACTCTCCTCTTTGCCACCTTACTCTTTTGCATGCATTTAATCACTTCAATCTGCTGTCAGCTCGTCTCCAAGCCATGTGCATAATTGGATACATGTACTGCAACAAAAAGATCCACTTTGACACCTGCCACTTTAGAAAACAAGTGCAGGAAAGAAAAGGGAAAATTATAATAGACAAATGTATTTATTTTGACAAGTGTGATTCAGTTTTAATTATTAATATCTCACAGGATAGAAGTAACTGTCTGGTAGGATATTTTGTAAAAGTGATGATATCTGATAATCTGTCATTACTGGATTAACATACCTCTATGCAATTAAGCCTTTAGTCAGAGAGGGGCTGGCTTTCATTTTTAGTGTGAATTACCATGCAGCTAGAGAGAAATGCAAGTTTTAATAAATGCAGAATGAATAATAGCATTGTATTTGCTAGGCTTTTTTCTTGGTAATTGAAGACATTCCACCATTTGTGCCACTGGGAAATCCTGAAATCTTAACAGGAATGTTCTATATTTGTGTAGAGAGGTGTGTGTGTGTGTGCGCGCGCGCATGTGTGTGCCTAGGTGTGCTTGCATGTGTGTGTAGTGGACAGAGATGGACTTTGATTATCTTCTGCAATTGCTCTTCACCTTAGTTCTGGTAAGGTTTCAATCACTCACTGAACCCAGAGCTCTCGATTTTGGATCTGCCTGTCTTAGACCCCTCAGCATGCCTCACTTTTTCTGTGGGTGCTGGAGAGCTGAATTTAGGTTCTAGACCACACATGTACCCCATGTGCAAGGCCTTTGCTCACTGGGCAGTTTCCCTAGTTCATGATGTAGATCTTTTAAATTATTACTATTGTTTGTTATTCTAGGGTGGAATTCTTTTCATCTTTCCTTTCTTCTTTGTTTTTGTCTTCCTTCTTTGTTTTTGTTTTGTTTTGTTTGTGCTTTTGGAAAATCCAGAGCAAAACCTCTCATTTATTTCTAATTAATATATGTGACCAAAGTCAAGCCAAGAAGAACCAGGGCTCACCTTTGGTTTCGGTTTTGTTGTGGTTAGGCAAAGAGAGCCACTGATAATTTCTCATCCATGTTCTTTCCCATTGCACCTTCACTCAGCAACAGTAATGGCTCCCCCTCCATTGGCACCATCCCCACTTAGGTCTCCCAGTGCTGAGTTGTCCTGACTAATTCCAAACAGTGAGAAGACAGCTCTGCAAGGGGCATCTTGCCCCTCCCCCATGACAACAACCCTTTCATAGCCGAAAAATCTGATTTGGCTTTAATTTGTACTCAGCAGTGTCACAGGAGAGAGCACCCCGCGGACAGCAATCATTACCGCTGCAGGGTCCTAGCGGAGAAAAGTGTACCTTAAGGCCTCTCCTGAGCGGGCCACACTCATCCTATACTTTTAGGGAACCAAGTATTTTGCCTGTACCCCAGTTTCTTACTGATACTCAGACTGGGCTTGCATATGATCCATTTATGGAAAAATACTCCTCTATCACACAGCCAACTTGGACAGATGTGTTTACCAATAGCTCTTTTCTAAGTTAAGTAAAATGTATGCAAATGCACATGAAGTGATGACCCTCTCAAAATGCAAATAAATAAAAATACAAGCCCAGAAACAGTGAACACTGTATGTAAACTTAATGGGATTTTCATTCTAATTTCTCATGACTGTGTTGTATATTTGCACAATTGATTGAAAAAAAATCAAACTTGTCCTTAATATGTGTACCACATTCATAAGCATGAAGTCATGAAACACAGAGATTTTGTAAAAAATTTATGTGCTTGTCATTAAAAATAAATTCCTAAATCCTGAAAAAAGGGAAAAGAAAAAGTATAAAATTACTGTCTACTGGTAGGGCGGCATTGCATTGCTTTCCCTTCCACTTGAAATAGAGGGATTGGTGTTGTCTTTGTTCTCTGTGTTTGGCCTTTTGTAGCCTTTAGAAAATTTGCTCAGCTAACAATTTCTTCATAGTGTCCTAGGACTGCGGAGAAGCAAGTGGGGAAGTCATTCAACCTTGTTTAACCAGAATGAATATTTGTGCAGTGACTGGGAAACATGTTTTTGGTAATGAAGATTTTTCCCTAAAAGAATGTTTTCATTGTATTTTCTACAGTGTTGCCTTTATTGCATTTGCAGACAAATTTAGACAATTAACCTACAAGTACAG
>CM053767.1:53697111-53782981 GCA_028658305.1 Pachyuromys duprasi | reverse complement strand
GTCTTCATCACAAGGGTCCAAGAAATCTCAACTGATTTTTTTCTAATGGAATCCTTGATGTGGCATTGTTACGTGATGGAGGTGATGGCCCTGGGTTGGCAGTCTTTTCAGGATCTACAGAGGTATCTGTTACACCTTTGGAGTTTCCTGTGAAACTGTTAGAAAATAGTCTAATAGTGTGTCTTTCCTTCTATATTGCTTCAGTCTTCACAGGTGATTGTAAGCTGACACTATAAAAGGACCATGCATTTTCCAAGACACATATATAAATACATACATACATGTGTGGTATTAAAGCCCACACATAATTGTATTGTGTGGATCATAACAACTTTCTGTTTTGATTTTACTCTTTTCCTCTCCTGAAGCTATTTCACTTTCAAAATATTAATATAGACCTCACAGTGTTTATCTGGTAAAGGTATAGAAAAAGGAAGGAGCCTGACCTATAGAAAATGAAAGCAGAAGCATGCTTGCAAAAAAAACACATAAACTGCATTACACTGTATTTGAAGGTTCAATTGTCTAAATTTGTCTTATGTATGTCATATATATCTATGCATATCTTAAATACATACAAAAGATATATATATCTTATATATCATATATACCAATCACACACATAAACACGTGTGTATGGGTGTGTGTGTTTGTGTCAGGATTTCTCTGTGTAGCCCTGGCTGTCCTGGCTCTGTAGACCAGGCAATCTCACACTCAGAGATCAGCCTCTCTCTGCCTCTCAAGTACTGGGATTAAAGGCATACGCCATTAACACCTGGCTTCAAATCCAACGTGAGAGGATGAGAACCCGGTACTCTCCCCTGAGTCAGAATCGTCTCACTAGAGCTGTCTGTCAGTGCATTTGGTGGGGCAGGGTAAGGGTCAGTTGTTGTTCCGTCCAAAGGGCAGGTGCCTCAGCAGTCCCAGCCTGGCACTGGAAGCGGGGAGTTTCCTGGAGGCCCGGTGGTCTGTATTCCGTGATGAAGAAGACTTTGAACGACAGAGCAGCAGCAGCAGCAATGGGGTGAATCAACCCGGGGAAAAGAGGGAGGTTCAAATGACATGATAACTTTTCAGGTGAGCCTCCCTACTCAGGAGATTCTAATTTGTGGCAAGATAATAGTAGAATCGACCAGGATAAGTTACGTTTAAAAAATTCTTGCTATCGTTACAGAATGATTTGGTAAATTTTCTTACTCTGTCTAAAACCATGTATCATATGTAGTACACAGTGTATTACAACTTACAGGGATACAGGTGGGTATTTAAGGAGAAACTTTTAAACAAAACTTCAAAAAATTGTTAGCATATGTTAATTATATACATATGTATAATGTATTTGATCCTATTCAGTCATTGCTCTCTGTCATGCTCCACACATTCCTGGCAATCCCTGTCTCCTTCTCACCTTGTTCCTGTCTTTCTTTTCTCCTTCTTCATCCTCCTCCTATCCTTCCCCTCCCTTCTCTTCTCTTTCCTTCCCTTCCCATTCCTTCCTGCTGCTGAGAGTAAATAAGGGTAAAATCCCTAATGTCCTCATCAAGCAATGGGTTCCCTTTATGCTCAAAATGTAAATGATTTTCCTTTGTGTGATCTAGCAAGAAATTAAATGATTTGGCAAGAACAAAATTTTATATTTGATTCCAAGACAAAGTTTAGTAAAACATAGGGAAGTCCTCATTTTATAGGACTCTGAGAGACAAAAAGTAAGCCTCCCTCCCAAATCTTGTTCAGTCCTCATCTGCAAGTAGAGCTCTTGCCTGGGAAACCCCCCTCCCCCCTCCATAGTCTGGCAAATTAAATCTCTTTCCTTTTCTTGCCCTATCCCCTTCCATCAGATTTGAGCCCTTCATATCACATAGGTGTTTCTGGAGGGCTTCCATGCTTTGTTAGAGGCCAGATGACTTATCATTTCCTAAGTGACACTTCCAAAGGCCCAGCCCAGCCCTTACAAATCAACTTCCTCTCCCACTCCCCAAACCGCACGATTATTAAAGCCTTTATTCAACCCATCCTGGAATGAAAGTGGCTGTTTACATATCAGCCCTCACTCTTACAGAATTAGGAACAGTCCTGGGTCTTTCTTGTCTCTCATTTCCCCACAGCGGCATTGTTTAGAATTTTGTACACTTTAGGCCATAGGTACAACATTATTGTTGTCATTTAATTTGAATTCCCAACATGTATTTCTTTTAACGGCGAGGTGTTGATTAGAGAAAGGAAGAAAGGCATTAAAAAGTAATTTGTGAGAATTGGTAATAATCACATCTAACAATTCGTACAGCGATTTGCAGTTTTGCAAAAAGGGCACTAGAATATAAAAGCAAGAGAGATGAGACATAATGGCAAAGCCTGGGCAGCAGAGTCTGAAAGACTAACAGGAAGCCACGTGGAGCAGCTTTCTTTGACTGGGACCCTGCTGCCATGGGGATGGCCACTGCTTTCCTTCCCTGGCACCTGCACCAGCCCAGACCCCGTGACGAGATGCGGCTTTCAGAGCCCTGAGGTAGGTGAGTAGCGACCTCATGCAGTAGGGATACAATTTGACTTCATGTATTTTCTGTGAATATTCCTACTTCATCTCACTTTATTTTTCCAGTCTCCTTTTTCAAAACAAACAAAAACTTTAAGTAGCATAGTATTAAAGGGAAATAATGAAAGAAGAGGAAATAATGAGGAAGCCGGAAATGAAGGCTAATTTAAAAGTCTGTGCTGATTTTGATTTTTCCCCAATTAAAAAAAATTAAATATCACAAAGTGATAAATATGTACTTGTCATAATACTTTCTTCTTTGACAGGTTGGTTTAATGGATTTTAAATATTAAATTATAAAATTTCTAAGTAAAAATCTGTGTGAATTTCTAGTATAAGCAACTTTTATTAAGATAATGTATAAAATGTTAATTTGGCCTTTATCCTTCAGACCTCTCTAATTATTTTTAAGAAGAAAATTTTGTTAAACATTTTATACATATTCTTGCAAACATTTTCTATGTATTTATACATGCCTGTACATTTGTAGATTAAAATGTACATGTACCACATTTACATATTGTCCTGTAATTTATTCTTTTTCACTTTCAGTGCACCTTCAGAGGGTTTTTTTTTCTGGTTTTGTTTGTTTGTTTTCCTACATACTGTTTATTTACAGCTGCAGAGTTTGTAGACCTTCCTGTGGTGCTTGACAGATGACTCATTGCTTTAGGGGAAATATTATTTTACATATGTACATACCCATAGAATACAATTCCAAAGTAAGGTTTCTGGGTAAAGGTTTTAGCACATAGAATTCCGATGGAGTGTCCTCATCAGAAACAGGTAACACGGTTCTCCTGTGTCTTTCAGTGTCAGGTACCATTGGTTCCTTTTCTTATACAGGGAACTGTAATGTCGCTTTGTGTAGCTACCATGGTCTAGAATATGAACTGCTTGTTTATCTTTCTTCCCCTTTGCATTTGTCTTCCTGTTTATCTCTGCTCTATTGCCAGACCTTAGAATTCACTACAAATGTGCAATGAATCTTCTATCTAATAGATCAAGCTCCTTCTTGGTTTTCTTTTTCAGAATTTTCCTAGCTAATCTTGTACAGTCTCTACTCCAGATGAATCAGCCTGAGAAATTCTTTTGGGGATTCTTTAGCAGCCTGTATTAAATCTACAAATTCAATTTAGGCAAGTTTACATATCTACAATATTGAGTTTTCCAGTTAGGAACGTATTTAACCTCTCTAGTTGCAGGTTTTTTATTTGTGGCTTTTTATGCTATATTATAGTGTAAGTACATTTGTCATTTGTTATATTTACCAGTGTTTCAATATTTTGTCACCATGGTGAGAAAAAATCTCACATTGTATATCCTTAGGGTTATTTAGAATACATGGGAACTTCTATTTTTTAGTGCATTTGTCCCTGATATTTTATGGCATGTTTTCATTTAATTTTATGTTAGAAATTCTTTTTCAAATTGAAAAATTATACATGATAAAGTTTCCAAAGTCATAAATTCACAAAAGAAAAAAGGGTGCACTCCTCCATTCCTTTTAACAATTCATCAGGAATGCAGTTTTCACTAGCAATATGTTAGACCCATTTTTATGTAGATATCTGTATATATAAGTATATACCCATAGGATATATCATCTCATGGATAAATACACCATATGATATACATATGGATATATGAATTTATCACCATGAAACATATCATATAGATATATACATATATCAACATGAAACATGTGTGTATTATATAAACATACATATATGTCTTACTCTTGTGAGAAACCACACTTATAATGAAAATTTATGACTTCATTTTATACAGAAAATCTACACATAGTTAGCAAAAAAACCCAAAAGAAATAATACCCGGATACTCATAATGAAGACACCAGATTCTTTGTAACCTTCTTCACCTCGTCCACAACCCCAAAGGACAGACACCATTTTAAGCATTTTTAATGCTCCCGGAATTCATCTCTTTCTAACTGTTTTGATTACACTGTTTTTCTCCTTCTAAGATTTGCTCTTCATCTGGTACACAACCTCACGGATGCCACATTGATGATGTCCTACCTCTTCTTGACACATCAGGTCCTTTTGATCACGCACATGGGGACTGCCTTTTTCCAGCTTCCCTCTGTCGCTCCTTCATTTCTTCTCAATTCATCTGTTTTAAACCAGTGACTACTATTGCTACTATAATAACTGTTTAACATTGCTTTGTGCAGGGCCAAGTGGCATTCCATGATTTAATTTTGGTCTTGGATTTTTCTAGGTAAGTGATAGCTTCCTCTCTTCCTGAAATACCTCACTCATTATACTATTGGCTAAGGAGCTTCTAGAGCAGAATTAATTAGAAAAAAATATCCTGATTATTGTTATCTGTGACTTCTACATAGATTCCTTGAATATTAATTATTTGGATTCTACATTTAAAAGTTTCAACCCAGATAATTATTTGGGCTGCATGTGTATGTGTGTGTGTGTCTGTGTACTTGGCCATGCAGGAATGTATGAGGGCCACAGGTCTACACTGTGATGTCTTCCCTTTTGCCTCTTCATCTGTTTTTTGAGACAGGTTGTCTTACCTGCTCTTTAGGCAGGTCTGGCTGGCCAGCAAGCCTGAGTTCTGCCTGTTTCACTGTTCCCCTCTTCTCCTGCTGGCTACTGAGGTTCCGAATGAGTGCTGCCCATCCAGCTGAGATGTGGGTGCTGCCGATGTGAATTTGTGCTCTCATGATTACACAGCAAGTGCTTTGCTTACTGGGCCATGGCACCAGATCCAAACCAGATAATTTTAATAGCAAAGAAGAAAGGACTTTTATAGCATGATGTTTTAGCTTTTTTTCTTTTGAAAGTGTTTCTTCAATGCAAATTTTTATTTCTTTTTTTGGTACTCTCAAATTTATACAACTCAACAAGAACAGGAATCAGTAACGTAGCTATTGTTAAATTCTGATTTTGATATTTTCAAACTCAGATGCGCTGAATCAATGGAAGACAAAATGGAAAGAAGAAAATAAGAACATCATTACTCAACTCCATGCATGGTGTTGCTAGTTTAGTGTAAGAGTGAAGGACAGAGGAAGGAAGAGGGTTTGGTCTATATAGAGACAGGGTTTTAAAAGAAAGTGGAGGTTAATTTGTTAGGGAAAAAAGTGATAATGTGTAATGATCTTCAGATTCTTTGGTAATGAGTAAAATGATTTTATTGTACAAGGTAATTTTAAGCTCTGTAATTATTAAAAATGATTATCAGTAAGTACAACTTGGTATTTAATCACCATTGTTCGGTGCATTCTCTAATGACATAATATTGTGCTGTAAATATTCACAGAAAGCTATTCTTTTGTGTCCTTTTCTTTCATGTCTCTTCTGGTTAACAGAGAAAATGAGGACAATGGCTGTGATAAAGTGTCAATTTCTAAGTGCTTCGTATACCTGGAGAGCTTTGCAGGGTTTGGAAGGAAAAACAAGACAATATGAGATCCTCCCAGGTAATAGATATGGAGTGAATTGGGGGAAGGCAGAGAGCTGCTGAAACCCATGCTGTCTGTCACAGCAAGGAGCATCTCTCAGAAGCTGGCCTGCAGAGCTGATGTCTAGTGCCACATGCAATCTCTCTCAAACTTAAAACTGACCTGGTCCCCACATCTCCAACCTACAAGCCTAGTTCAGTGTTGAAGGCCATTCTCATCTCTGTCTTAACTTACTGCAGATCAGATGAGTGATCTCCAAGTCCTCCCCAGAAAATGTCACCCAGAATTTGGGGTAACATATTGCTTCACCACTGCATTCATGATTCTGTTTCTCTGTTCTGCTGCAGACTTTCGGATGAACCACTTTCCCACTTGAAAGAAAGAGGATTCTGCTTTCCCTCCAACTCCCAGCAGATGCTGCCTCATTCTCTCACTTTTTTATGGCCCTGGGAAGCAGCTAGTTTATACTCTTTGAATGACTTTCCTGCCTTATTAAATAAAAAAATAAAATGTAAGATTTTAGCAAAAATAGAATCTGCAGAGAGGGACAGCTGGATCCAGCAGCTGCCTCTCTTTTCTCCACTGTTCCGCTCCTTTCCAGATCTCAAGCCAGGCTTCTCCTCCATCACAAGTCTAATCCATGAAGCAAGGTGTTTCCATCCTTTGAAGCCAAGAACAACATGTGCAAAAACACTAACTCTTGCCCATGCAGACATCAATAATTGATCACTGCAGTCTCGCCCGCTGATAGCTGATTTGGCCCACCTTCCAAGTACAGTGATCAATTAATTGATTGAAATTGGCATGTTAAGGAAACAATCTTGTCCATGGTTTTGGAGAGAGAGAGACAGAGACAGAGAGACAAAGAAAGAGAGAGAGAGAGAAAGATACAGGGATAGAGACAAAGAGAGAGAGATGAAGACCATAATGCTTATTTCAAGACATTTATTCAGAGCACAACAGAGGATCATACATCAAACACTTTTTCTCTTCTGTTTTCTTGATCAGCTATCATTCTACCAAACAGGCTAAATGCTTCAACCAAGATAAAGTATAGTTCTAAACTATATTTGTGGAATTTCTCTAGACTTGTAATCTTAGGTCTAAAACATAAAAGATACATTGTAAGCCCATTCCCTTGGGTTTATTCATGAGACCATCAGGCCAAGTTAGAGCTACATACACATCTACACCACAAAAGAACAAAGGAAACAGATGTGCCAGAGGTAGCTTGACCTCTGAGTGAAACCTCAGTCACCTTAAGCCCACGTTTGTTCTTCTCAAACTAGCTCATTTTCTTTTTCTTTCTTTTTTTTTGAAGTTTCTATACCTTCTTTATTTTTTTAATTTTAACATTTTTATTTTATATTAATCACAGGTTATATACTTTGTATCCCATCCATAGCCCCCTCCCCCATTCCCTTCCTATCCCACCCTTCCCTCCCTCATCTCCTCCCTGCCCCTTTCCAGGTCCACTGATAGGGGAGGACCTCCACCCCTTCCGTCTAACTCTAGCTTATCAGGTCTCTTCAGGAATGGCTGCAATGTCCTCTTCTGTGGCCTAGCAAGGCTGCTCCTCCCTCGGGGTGCGGGGAGGTCGAAGAGCCACTAGCTCATTTTCTGAAGGCTCTATGTGTAGAGGCTGCCAGTTGTTGTCTAGCTTCTGGTTTATTTTGCTTGAGACTTATACACAATATACTTTATGATGTCTCTCTGAAATTGTTTTATTTGATATAGCATTTTTTGGTCCAAAATTATAATACAAGTATAGGTTTTCAGTTACTTTTAGATTACCACTGCTTTTAAAGGGGGGGGGCAGTTTGCAATATCTTTAAATTTTTATTTCAAATGGAATAACAGTAAACCTTCTAAGAGAGCTGTAGTGAATTGTTATATTTCTGACAGAGAATTGCATGGTACTCCTGGTTATTTAGGCTAATAAAAAGAGCAAGAATTAAGCTTCTTTGAATTTTATGGGACTCATAAATGTATTGGAAAATGTTAAGAAATTAGCTTTAAGTCTCACTATAGCAACACCAAGGACAATCACCTTTTAACTATTTCTTTTACACGCTCAGAAAGCAGGAGTGTGTTGCTTTTATGGTAATAGAGCTTTGTCATCTTTCAGTCTGTTACCTGTTGGTAATGTCACCCCCGAGAAAAGCCACCTGAGAATGTGAAGTATATCCAGACAAGGCAAGCAGAGCATGCTGTGAGCTTTAATTTACAACTTCTGCCAGGTGCTGGGAACCATTCTGGAAGCTGGAGGCAGAAATATGCATTAGAACATCTTTTCTCAGATTTGCAGTCCAACTAGACTCTGAGCTGTTAAGGTCATCTCGTCAGTAGGACAGTCTTAGACTACCCCCATCAACATTAGCTTCTCTTCCAACTCTCAGTCCTTTCTACTTTATTGATAGATAATTCTGCTCATCATTGTTCTTGTTTGTTGCTGTCATCCTCCCATTGGAAGAGGTGTTTCCTGTACAATCGCACTGACAGATCTGTAGATCCTAAATCATGGCTGACACATAGTAGGCAGCTAAGGATGAATCATGCTCAGGTGGGTAGGAAATGCATTCAAATAGAAAGAGACATTTGAACTTGGCCTTTAAGAAGGAATACATTGTGGAGGAGAGGTGCAGCTTTCTGGTAGAGAGGTCACTATGTACAAAGACAAATGTCCAAGGAGACAAGATGGCCTGGGATGGCCTCAATGACAAGGTGTAAGAGGGGAAGGAGGTTCAGGGTTGGGGATGATGAAAGTCTGACATGAAGGAGGTTGGGTCCGGATGATGAAGGAACAGACAAAAATGGAGAGTGGCATTTCCAGTGGGCTTTATTAAATTAGAGGGAAAACGTTTTTCGTTCCATGAAGAAAATGGCTATTTTCTTAAATCTATGACTTTATCTCATAGACCAAATCTTCAAAGCAACTAGCAGTATTGACAACTGACACTTAACAGGAGGGGCAAGCAGGGATGTATGATGATCCGAGATTAGCAAAGAGTTCTCAGGCTTTGTGAACCTGGACCTCCCTGGACTGGACCAGGCTTAGGAAAAAGTTTAGGAAGTACCAGATGTTAGAAAGGTTGTCGTGTTGACTGGTGAGGAAGGTTTTAACTATGACAGAGCCATCCCTGAAGCTTCTGAATTAGGCACAGAAAGGGGAACGTGGGGCCTGGGGTGACACATACTCCAGTAGAACAGGCCTGAAGACTAAGAGGGCACTGACTGAGGAACAAGAGAGCAAGAGCCTCCTGAACATGGCCATGGTATTGGGGAAAAAGGTTCTGATCTTGAGAGAAACTAAGCTTCATCTAGGGAAAAGAAAATGAAAACATTTTTCTTTTTGGTTCTGTGGGTGAGTATCCCCAAAGCACAAGGAAATGGGATGGGCAGGCCCAGAGCCAATGGGATCCTGATAATGACAGAGATGTGCTGGGTGACAGGCGCTCTGGGTCAGGATCAGTGTCATAGAGGAAAAAGGAAGCATACATAGGCATGGCAGATGGCTGAGGAGGGAGGGCAGGAGGACATCAGGACCAGAGAAGCTCTCAGATGTCCTAGAGGGAGTGGGTGATCACATTCAGCAAGCTGGCCAGCCAAAAACTGAGCAAGCAATCCACTTCCAGACACGGCTCCTTACTGATAACTGAAACACTTCTGGGTTGTCCCACGTGTCATCTCATATTACTCTGCAAATAGCTGCCCACTTAAGGTTGCATTTAGTAGAGCTTAAGCAGAAAAGATAAAGAACATCACCGCTCCCAGCCCATATCTTTGGTTAAGGGCACTTACTCCACCAAGCGATGGAGGCAGGGCAGGATAATGTGTAATTTATGGAATATTATCACAGATATTTATAGATGCATTTTACCCATAAGATTTTCTTATTGTTATTTTATATGGCTGAGTACAGAGGCAAAGCAATTCTTTTCTTTTCATATGCACATTAAAACACACATATTCATTTATATTAAAATAACATTGATAGCATTTTTGTCTTGTTACTATTAAAAATAAAACAGTAGAATTTATAAAGAATAACCAAATTTGTTATTGTAAAGTAGCACAGTCTCTCATTGTTACGCTGTTGCAGAGTCTTCGGATTTTAGAGAATTTGCAATCATGTAAAATGTGTTGAATTTGATAGACTCCCACCATAAAGCAGCGGAACGCTGCGTAACAGCCAGCAAAGGGGTTGCATTTTTTTTCTGCTTGGCAGATTAACTGCTGGTTTTGTTTCCTGCCAGATCGCTCCCAGTAACATAAGCAATAAATCAGGATTATTTTCTTCCTTTTAGAGTCTTATTAATATATATTTTGAAGTCTACCAAAGCTCCTTTTCTTGGGTGGGCAGAAAGACAGGGATCTAATCTGTTTTTGCCCTCTGCTCTCTTCACAAGTCTTATTCAAATCCAAACACAAAATTAAAGTGCGTATAAGATGGGTACTCAGTGATATGGAGAAACCTTGAAAGAACAGCTAGAGGTCATGGAGGAGGGGAAGTACATTCAACTAATACTACATTGATGTGTTATTGACATGATGGCATGTTGCCTGGGCTCTAACCTTTTAATACTTTTTGTAAATTTTGTTTGGCATAAAACAAAATATATTTTGACCAAGGTGCTCTCAGGAAACCATCACCACAGTCAGGAAAATAAACGTGTTAGCTGCCTCCAAAAGTTCCTGGTGGCTTTCTATGTATTCAGCAGTGTGAGTATATTCTATGTGTAATTATATACTTATGAAATTTTTGTGGCTATATACTATAATTTTATGAGCACACATAGACACACACACACCCTGCTTATCCTATCCTGTATTTGGACTATTTCCAGCTTATTGCTGTTACTGTTAAAGCTTGACAATGTAGCAATGAGTAGGACTCTAGTGGTGGCTGAGCCAGTAAAAGGATTGCTATGCAGTGTGAAGACCATCGGAGGCTCAGAATGAAGGTAAAGCCAGGCACAGACACATGGATCTGTAATCCCAGTGTTCCTGCTTTAGATGGAAATGGAGACAGGAGGACCCTCAGAAATCACCAGACTGGCTAGCCTGGATCACATAATGGAACACTAAAGAGACTTTATCTTAAGCAAGGTGAAAGGCCAGGACAAACACAAGAAATTTTCTCTGACCTTTGTGGAATATTTATTCACACACACACACACATGCAGGCACACAAAATATTAAAAATAATATTAATCTATGTGTTTTTATAGGAACATTTGCTCATCTTTCCTGAGAATCAAATGACTGGGCCAATTAGCAGGTCTAGGTCTCTTTAAAAACACCTGGGCAGGTTTCCATCACAGTCATGTCATTTTATGTTCAGCCTGGCAGTCTGTGAGAGTTCTATTTGTTCCCTATCCTAGCCAGAATTTGGTACAGTTGGACTTTTTTATTTTAAAGACTCCAAAAGATTTTCAGTAGAATCTGTTTAGAGTTTTAATATCTCATGATTAATGATATCGAACAACTGTATGTTTAATTTATACATGTTCTTACATGAAGTGTGTTCAAGTATTTTCTCTATTTTCAAACTCTGAAAGCTTTTTATGGGGTTTAGATAAAAGTCTTTTTTTTTTCAAACGGGTGTTTTATTGTGTGTAGCTTCTGCAAGTGCGTGGAAGTCTGCTGTCTTTCTCTACTGCTATTCCTCTTATCCTCTCGAGGCAGGGTCTCTCCTCTAACTTAAAACTCGCCGTTTTCAGGAGGCCACTTGGCCAATGAAGCTCTGGAACCTGCTTCGTCTGTTTTCCAGCACTGACATACAAAAGCTCTACATCCCACCTGGCTCTTACATGGATGCTGGGAATTCAAACTCAGGTCCTCATGCTCACACAACAAAAAGCTCTTACCCACTGAGGCATTTCCCCAGCCCTTGAAGCTCAATTTAGAATTAATTATTGTATCACATAAGAGATGCCAGCAAAGAAGTCACTTCAGAGGGAACCTGTCTGAGTGGCATTTGTTGACAAGATGTTTCCCTATTGAACTGATTCTGAACCTTTGCAAAAGGCATTGACTCTACACTGTACTGTTATTCACACACTCTTTACTCTGTTTCATCTATCTATTTGCCCATCTTAAAATCACTACAATGCAATGTTGATTTCTGTAGGTTTTAATAAGTCTTAAAATCAAATGGTAGAACTCCCAACATTGTTCTCTGTCTTAGAGTTATATTGGATTTTCTAGGTCTTTTATGTTTACATGTAAATTTTATTTATTGCTATAAAGGTTAAATTTATAAGAACTATTTTTCTGAGGAATACCAAATCTTCAGATCTCTAACCACATTTTCATTTATTTCAGCCTTCAGATGTCCTTGCAACAATATTTTGTAGATTTAAATGTGCAAGTCTTGAACTTCAGATTTTCTTTTTGTATCTTAGATATAAAATTTATTTCAACTGTTTACTCATCAGCAGTACACAGAAATACAAAGATTTTTATGTTTATTATAATTCTGCAAATTATGAACCCTGAATTGTTGATCTGGTCAGCACATAATGCTGTAAGGGTTTATGCTAAGGTGACACATGGCTTCAAATGATATCAGTCTTTCTTGTTTCCCTTCTGGACAACATACATTGATTTATTTGCTTGTTTGTTGTAATTGTACTTTTCAGATCTCCTCTGTAATGCCAGTATGTGTGGTAAGAGCAGATACCACTCCTTTGCTTTCTTCATGTGTAAATAGGATGGCAGGTTTAGGTTTTTATGGATTACCGCTATCAAACTGAGAGACATTTTCTTTAGACATTGTTTTTTTTTTGCTATTACTTTTTCTGACTCTTTATATATATATGACTCTGTTTACATATATGTATATATACACATATATGTAGTCTGTTAAAATAGAGGAGTTATATTAATTAAAACTTGAATGTTAAAGCAATCTATTATTCCTAGAACAAATTCCATGTGGTCATGTTATATTAGCCATAGATTTACATTTTTGCATTTGATTAGCTGAAGATTTGTTAAAAGGTTTTGAATTTATGTTTATGAAGAAAATTTATCTGTGCTTTTCCTCTAATATGTTTTTAAGATTTTGGCATCACCATAATCACCTCATATGTAGGATAAATATTGAACTTGGAAATATTTTTCTGTTAGTACCCCTTCTTTTAAAAATGCCTGGGACTGATTTGGATGTCGTATCTTCTACAGGAATTACTTTGCTGTTAACTGCATTCACTGAGACTGTGTTAAATGTCATAATTTCATTTTAAGGTTTGATTTGGGGACTCTGATATCTTCCATGTCTCAGTTTTACCTGATCATCTGTTCCTTGGCTTAATCAGGTCAACTGAAGAGAGCTGGATCATTTGCAACGTCTTTTCTGCTAATTCCATCACTGTATCATTTCCATGTGGATTTTGAGTAATTCCACTCCTGGTGATAAGCTTCTTTTCTTGCTTCGTTGCATATCAGATAAATATTTCACTGACTGTCAGATGTTGTGCCATAACCCATGAATTGTAAGGCATCCCTTGTGCCTAGTGTTCCTGTGTGAGTCAATGATCTTTTCCTGGCCACATGACCTTTGCCTATATCCTGGCCCTGTGTAACTCTGTTTTAGAGTGTATCAATTGATACACACCAGAAAAGAATGCAGGCACCCTGGAAAATCATCTAGTTTGTTTTGTTTTCAGTATATGTCTTTCCACTGTGGTTGTAACCTGAAATCTCCATCTGTGAAGGCCTCAATGGATTCCCTTCTGCACCATTTATGGTGGTCAATGGGCTCTACCTAATCTTTCTCTTTGAGTCATAACAAAGAGAAGCCTTGTTTTCCCATTATAGAATGACTCTATTTAACCTTAGCATGTGTGTGTATGGAAGCTTCTAGGTAGTAGGTTTTCAATCAGCACTTTCAAAAGTTTGTATTGTTAATCTATATGAGGATTCTTCCTCCTCTACCCTACACTGCCATCCCCTACCTTATTAACCTGCCAAATTCCTTTAATTCCCTTCCCCCCTTCATATTTCCTTTCCTCAACGCTATTCTCCTAACATCCCCCTATGGCCCCTTACTAGTTTCCTGACTTTTCTGGGTACTCCAAAGTAAACACACATATCTAAAGACCTGAAACTAGCACACACATGAGACAAACCATGTGGCATTTGTCTTTCTGAATCTGGGTTGTCTCACTCAGAAAATGATTATTTACAGCTCTGTCCATTTACCTGCAAATTTCATTTTTATTTAGAGGTGAATAATATCCCACTCTGTATGAATATCTCATTTTCATTATCCATTCATCATTTGATGGATATCTAAGCTGTTTCCATGTCCTGGCTGTTATGAATTAGCACAGAAATGAACATGAATGAGCAGGTATCTATTAGGAGGATATGGAAATGTTTTTTGGTAAAATGCCAGGAGTGCCTACTTCTAGATCATGGGGTACAGCTCTTTATAGCTCTGTGGAGCGTCTACTCTGGTTCCTGTAGTGGCTGTAGCAGCTTGCCTTCCCATCGACAGTGAACAGGCCTTCCACTTTCTCCAAGTCAGCACTTGATGTCATTTTTTTCTTTTAACTCTTAGCCATTCTGATTGGGGTAAGATAGATTGTCAAAGCAGTTTTCGTTTATATTTCTGTAGTGACTAAGGGTATTAATTGTATTTTTAATGGATATATGTGTGTTTAAAATCTGAATCAGATCATGGTTTTTATATTTGGTTTACCAAATGCCAATCTCATTAATTGAGCAATATGTTCTGAAATAAGCCCTCAGACCATCAGAACATTACTCTAATGAACCTTCAACATTGTACTTATGTTTAATATTTTCATCAGTTCAAATAATTGACAAAATGTGACTATGTTTTTTATTACATATTTTAGGCATTGAACAAATTCTTTGACTTAATCCTTTATTTAATAACTATGATAAAAACATACATATACAAATCCAAAGAAAACATAAGTTTTGGGTTTTGTTCAACATTGAAATTCTGGGATGACCACAGGTTTATTCTGAATAAGCAGTGCATGCTTCTGCCTCTCTGCCCTACTGAGCTATATTTCATGCTTGAGTACATTGAGAGGTGCCATCTTGCCTTCAATCCCTTCTCTGCCTGGTCAATGAGAAAAGATCTCAGAGGTGAGGCTTGAACACTGCCTGTCATCAGAGTCTGCCTGTTAGAATAAAACTTGCAAACAGAATTGATTACATGATGCATATTTTAACTACGTCTAAAGTTTTCAAATGCCAGAAAAGGGCTTATTTACATGTAAGTGAGACTGTTTTAAAATAATTGGAGACCCTACATTTCCTAAGAGAGATTCTCAAAACTTTTTGGTCTTAAAAGCTCCTTTTCCTCTCAAACACTGTCGAGGGCTCTGAAGAGCTTTCGCTCCTGTCACTCATACACACTGCTGTTTACTGTATGAGAAATTAACACCCGGAAACATTTGTAATATGTATGTATTCATTTGAAAATAAATGTATTACATGTTAATTTTCGATGCCTCATCAATTATTCTTAAGTGAAATCGATTCTTCCTCCTTTCCCCCTCTTTTCCTTTTCTTCTCCTCCCGTGAAAGGTGCATAGCACAGGAGCCAACAATGGCCCCTAACACAGAGTCCATGACACTGATAACTTCCTACATGGAAGGCTTCAATCTCTGGCCTTGCTTTTTTTTTTTTTGTAATAGCTATAACCTAGTAGAAGAAGAACACAGTGTTGAAATATTATTTTAAAAATACATTTAACCTTGTGGGCTCTTGAGTTTCTGAAGACCATTTCTGAATTACCCTTTTGTTAACACTTCAATGAAACAATCACAAGTGTTTATAGCATGTATTAAAACACTATTCCTGACTTTCATTTCTAACTTTTTATTAAAGTATAGCATTTATTCAGGAAATTTTACAAATAGGAAGCATACAGCTAGATCAGCTTGTGCAAAGCAAATACCCCCAAGACTCTCACTGTTCTGACCGCATAGGGAACATAGTCTACATCACAGAAGCCCCGCCTTAACCCTTTCCTGCTTATTGCCTGCTGTCTTCCCTGAGTAGATTACTTGTTGACTATTGGTTCTTCCATGGAGTCAAGCCCTGTGTATTCTTCACTCTACATCATACTTGCAAAATTCCATTGTGTTACTGTTGGTTTATTTTCCTTCCTTTTCTTTTGTCTTTCTTTTTCACCCTTTTGGTCATCTGGCCATTTTATTCCTCTTGTCATATTTATATACATATATTTGTAGCATAAATATATATCCATGCCATATTTATATACAAACATGTATATATACATTTATATACAAACACTTCAAAAGGAATATGCCTCATATCTGTATCTTTGAATAATTATGTATGTCTTTTTGTTTGTAGTCTTTTTTAATTTTAATTTTTATATTAATTACAGTTTATTTACTTTGTATCTCAGCTATATCCCCCTCCCAATCCCACCCTATCTCTCTCATCTCCTCCATGCTCCTTTCCAAGTCTACTGATAGGGGAGGTCTTCCTCCCCTTCCTTCTGACCCTAGCCTATTATCTCTCATGAGGACTGGCTGGATTTTCTTCCTCTGTGGCCTGGTAAGGTTGCTCCCCCCTCAGGGGAAGGTGATCAAAGAGCCAGCCACTGAGTTCATGTCAGAGACAGCCCCTGTTCCCCTTACTAGGGTACCCACTTGAACAATGAGCTGCCATGGGCTACGTCTGTGTAGGGGTTTTAGGTTATCTCCTTGGTTGGAGGATCAGTCTCAGAAAAGACCCCTGAGCCAAGATTTTTTTGTTGTTGTTCTGTTGCTTTCCTTGTGGAGCTCCTGTCCCCTCCAGGTCTTTGTATCTCCCCCTTCTTTCATAAGATTCCCTGTACTCTGCCTAAAGTTTGGCTATCGGTCTCAGAATCTGTTTTGATACCCTGCTGGGTAGGGTCTTTCAGAGGCCCTCTGTGGTAAACTCCTGTCCTGTTTCCTGTTTTCTCCCTCTTCCAATGTCCATCCTGTTTGCCTTTCTGAGTGAGGATTGATCATTTTACCCTGGGTCCTCCTTCTTGCTTAGCTTCTTTAGGTGAACAGATTTTAATATGTTTATCTTATAGTATACGTCTTACATCCACTTATAAGTGAGTATGTACCATGTGTGTCTTTCTGCTTCTGGGATACCTCACTCAGGATGATCTCTTCTAGATCCCACCACTTGCCTGCAAATTTCATGATTTTTGTTTGTTTATTTTTAATTGCTGAGTGGCATTCCATTGTACAAATATACAACAATTTCTGTATCCATTCCTCAGTTGAGGGAAATCTGGGTTGTTTCCAGGATCTGGCTATTATGAATAAAGCTTCTATGAACATGGTTGAGCAAATGTTCTTGTTGTGTACTTGAGCATATTTTGGATATATGCCTACGAGTGGTATAGCTGGATCTTGAGGAAGCACTATTCCTAATTGTCTGGTTGGCATCTGTGGTCCCTTGGAGTCTACATGATATCTTCCCAGGCCCTCTGGCTTTCATACTTCTGTTGAGAAGTCTGATGTGATTCTGATATGTCTGCATTTATACGTTACTTGGCTTTTTTCCCTTATTGCTTTTAATATTTTTCTTTGTTTTGTAGATTTAGTGTTTTGACTATTATGTGATGTGAGGAGTTTTTTCCTGGTCTAGCCAATTGGTGTTCTGTAGGCCTTTTGTATGTTTATGGACATCTCTTTCTTTAAAGTGTATCTTCAGCACCTTCTCTCTTCCATCTCTTGTATTCTATTGGTGATGTTTACGTTTGTGGTCTGATCTTTTCTCTAAGTTCTCCAGCTCTGGACTTTTCTCTGTTTGTGTTTTCTTTATTGATTCTAATTCTATTTTCATGCCTTGTACTATTTCTTTCACTGTTTGAATGTGGATTCCTGTCTTTCCATGATGGCCTCTATTTTTGCTCATTTCCTCTCTATATGCCACTAATTGTGCCTCTACCTGTGCCTCTATTTGTTTGGCTGTATTTGCCTGTATTTCTTTGAGTGCTTTGTTCATTTCCTCTTTATTTGCCTCCATTTGTGTGGTTATTTCTTTGAGAGATTTGTTCGTTTCTTCTTCATATGCCTTAATAACCGGATAAGCATAGCTTTAAAATCATTTTCCTGTGTTTCTGATGAATTAAAATATCCCTTTATTTTGGGGGTTGCTGGTAAATCCATGATGTCCTGATTCTTGTTGGATGTGTTCTTCTGCCAACCTCTGGTCATTTGCTTATCTGTAACCTTCGCTGTTTCTTCCTGGAGTCTATACTTCAGACTGGGTCCATCTTTCTTTGGTGTCTGGAGTATTCTTCAGGAGGATGAGAGAGGTCCACTGGTTTGCAAGTGTGTGTTGCTGTTTCAGCTGTAGCTAAGGGTGGAAGGTGGCAGGTACAGGTGCACAAGTGCAGGCCAGCAAGTGTGTGCGTGGAAGTATGCCTTGAAGGACAGGGTGCTAGAGAGTGTAGATGCCTGGAATGTAGGACTTAAGCACAGGAGGGGGTGGGCACTGGCACTGTTCATGGGTGCAATGAGCATGCACAGGTTTCCTTAATACCTCAGTGGCGTACAGGCCTGTTGTACTGTCTCCTGGTATTCAGATCTGTCTGGGCTCCAGGAATTGTTTGCCTGGACTCCACTGGTAGACCCACAGAACAGGGGCTGCAATATCGAGAATGCTGTTCCAAGAATCCCTCTGTTGCTCACATTGGGTATGTGGGTGGGAGGGATCTGATGTCTGGGGCTCTACATGCTATCTGCCACCCTGCTGCCACCACCACAGACCTGGGAGGCTGGTACGGCCACCAGCTGGGAGGCCCTGGAGGCACATACAGCTGCCTACCACCACTGCAGACCTGGGAGGCCAGTACAGTCCTAGCTGGGAGGCCCTGGGAAGCATGGATAGCCACCATCAGTACCTGGAGGCTGGTACAGTTGCTTGCTGGGAGGATCTGGTCAGCCTGTACAGCTGCCTGCAGACCTGGGAGGCCAGTATAGCCTTCCGCTGCTGCAGAACTGGGAGGTCTGCCTCTGCTCTCTCAGTTACCCAGCAGAGCAGTCGGTGCTAGGAGCAGTGGGCACTGCAGGCCACTTCCGCTGAGGCAGGAGGCCCGTCAAGGGGACGTGCAGGGGGTTCAATGTTCACCACTCTCATTCCCAGAGACCTCCACGGGTGACCTGGATGCAAATGGGCTCACGGGTTGCTCCTCTCGCCCAGGAAGCCTCAATGTCCATGTTCTGGTTTCATCTGCCCCTCCACTCACCAATTTAGGAGTTTCAGATCCTGTGCCCCTCAGTATGGTTAATGCTGGTTGCCGCCATCTTGGATCTCCTTTGTTTGTAGTCTTATGGGAAGGTCAATCTGCTCTGTTTCGCTCATAAGTTTTGCTGTTCTGCTTCTGTCAATGCTTCTCCATTAGTCATGTACTGAGAGTTATAGACTCTAAGTTTACTACACATGGTGCTTATTAATGTATGTTGCTAAATGCTTGTCTGATTTTTTTTCCTTTTCTAATGGAAAGATGAGTACTTTATTGGAATAGCTTTGTTGGAAGCCATCTAGAAACAAAATTTTGCACACAAACCTGTCTTAGGTCCCTTTTACAAGATGTATATCATGTCAAAGTTCTCAGGTCTTGCAAATCTATAGGCCAGGTAAAAGATTTCAGGAATCGAAGGATGACATCTTGGGGAACAGAATGGAGGAGGGCCAGTTTCCATCATCTGGTAAGGTAATTGGACATGTCAATCAGACTTCAGTCAGGATCTCAGTAGTAGATGGACATAATAGACACCTTTGTTCCTGCTTTGGCAACTGGGCCTTCCTCAATAGGAGGAAGCCTTGAGATGCTTGATCACCTCCTCCAACGGAACTTCCATGATTAGACATCTGTCCGAGGACTTTTCGGGTGAGCCATTTTGGGATTAAATTCCTTTCCCACCTTCTGCAGGTCAATTGTTGGTTTCCACAACACAGTGCTTTCTAGTCTCCATTGAAAATAATGTCTACCATGCCCAGGGTCTTGGAACAGAGTATAGAGGTATCTTTAGTGTTCTTTACTGTCATCATGATGTGACCAAGACTATATATAAGACATGGGGAAGGGATCTGACATCTGGTCCTCTATAAAGAGCTGTAGCTGAAGGGATAGGGACAGAAGTGTGGTTATATGAATATCAGGAGCAGCCTTGCTAGGCCACAGAAGAGGACATTGCAGCCAGTCCTGAAGAGACCTGATAACCTAGAGTTAGATGGGAGGAGGTCCTCCCCTATCAGTGGACTTGGAAAGGGGCAGGGAGGAGATGAGGGAGAGATGGAGGGGATAGGGAGGTAATGCGGGAGGGGGCTATGGCAGGGATACAAAGTACATAACCTGTGATTAATATAAAATAAAATTTAAAAAGAATATCAAAAGCCTTTTACAGGGTCACTAACACTGCCTGGGAGTTCACATCTCTGCCTGAAGGCTAATGTTTAATATTGCTAGCTATTCTTTCTTCCTTTAAACAGCTGAAAATGTAGAGTTGTAGTTTTCTTGTCATTTCCCCCAACGACTAATTAAAATGGAGCATTCTTTTCCTGTACAAGCCATCCTCAGTTTGCACAGGGCTGCAAGACTGTAAGGAATGATCCTCTCAGATGAAGTTATGCAAAACCAATTCAGTAATCAATGGGGAAAATCACTATCGAATCTTTAAAAGTTTTTGTCCAGAATATTTTTGAAAGTTCTCTTGTCATGGGTTATAAATGTGTAGAGAAGAGGAACTCTAGTACAACTAAACCCAGTTCATCTCCCCGTAATGTAAAGCACCGGGACCACTAAGAACTCAAGTACTTTACTTTGTTTTTGTAAGCATATATAAGAATGTTTTAGATAGTGCTTGCATGGCATGACTTACAATTTGGAAAAACATCTTTTCTTTGCCTTAAAGAATTGCTCCTCTCTTTAATAAATACGGACTGGCTTCCAGGAGTGTAAACCTGGAACCCCAACTCTGTGAACTATCTGAGTGTTCCTTTGATCTGAAATATTTTGCTGCAGTCACTTCCTCTGGATACCTTAACCCTTTAGCATTCCTGGAACTTTCCCAAGGTGTGTGTGGTTAGCTTCGCCTCACTGGATTCCTCTGGCAGTGAACAGTGTCTCACATGGCACTGGTATCACATTAGCTTGCCCGATTATTTTTCCATAACTTCATTTGTTAAACACCAATTTCACTTGCAGTATTACTGCTCTTTCGAATATTTTTCTCATAATGTTTTGTACATGTTTATGATGTCTGTGTCTCTCTGTGCTTTGGTGTGTTTCTGTGTGTGTGTGTGTGTGTGTGTGTGTGTGTAAGTTTTAAACAACCTCTGGGTATACTAGGCTATCTGGCCTATAAGCATCTGGAAATTCTCCTGTCTCAGCCTCTCTACTAAAGGTAGGAACATGCAGGTGCTTGCTATGCTATCAGTTATACATAGATTTAGGGGTTCAAACTTATTCCCACATTTACACAGCAAGTGCTTGGCCCACTGAGGCACCTCTTGGATTTACCTTTGTCTTACAGCCTCATGTTTACCCAGTGCTTTCTCTGTATGATCCATTTAGGTCAGCCATCATATGACTCACCACTGTGATGTAATAAGTCAACAAAACTTCATGCTTTCTTGTCTGCTATGAACTGAATAGCAGATGTTACTTTGTTAATAATATAGAACTTAATCACAGACAGACTTTGAAAGAAGTGGCCTAACTGGTCAGCAATCATCTTGCACAGCTATTATTTGCTCAGTGATTTTGTGAGTTCAAGAGCCATGCATATTTTTTTTATGTTTCGCACAATTTCAGTTATGCTGCAGCAGCTGAGGTCTGAGTCCTGTTGGGTGACTGGTAAAATTCATAGAAATGACACCCACGACAACCGAGAACTTCCCACATTAGCTTGGTGTTCACCAGGGCGCTCTCCTTGTGCTGTCACTGCTTGTTTCTTTCCTCTTTCCTGAACAGGAAACTATCTTACTGATAGATAGGAAGCGTTATGTCCCTCGATAATTATATTTCTCTGGTTATGCACGGAAGGCAATTTCTCAAACTGTGAACTGCCTTTCCATAGTCTCTTTCCATGTCAGATGGTAAGCTGTATTACTTTTCTGCCATTTTGACAAAATAGCATGACCAAGGCAACTTAAGGAACAGAGTTCATTTTGGCTTGTGGCTCCAGGCTGATGTGAATCAGATGGTGGCAAGTGACAGGTAGCAGGGGCAGGGAGATGAGCAATTACATATTCAACCACAAATGTGCAAACAAGAAATGGAGTGACTGAAAGTTGAGTGCGGCTATAAACTTTCAAAACTCTGTTGGAGTGGCTTATTTCCCCTCAACACCAGTTCCCAAAAGACAAGGGACCAAGTGTTCAAATACCTGAGCCTATGGAAGGCATATCTCATTCAAATCATCACAATAGATTGTGGGTTTGTTTTGTTTGTTTATGTTTGTGTCTAGGAAAAATGAACAGTTTCAAATCTTTATCTTTTAAATGCTGTGGTGTCACACATTTTGTATTCAGAATTCTTATCATATAGAATTGAGTTTGTAATTAGATAATAAATGAATCAAGATGCCTTCGGCCTAAGAAAAAGACCCCATTGCTGGGACCCCTTTAATTAAACAGAAATAACTTGGAATTTAGGCATAACCTGGGGATCCTGGTCTATGTCTAGTGTACACTCTTTCTTAAAGTAAGCCATTATTGAAGGAAGGTCTTAGTTAAAACCCAGTGGGCTCCAAAACCCAGCTTTTGCCATCACTCTGCTCTTTAAGACTGGGACACTCAGAACAATTTCGGGGTGCAGTTTTTAAGTGGTTCAAAATGAATTAGTGTGTCTTCATTAAATTAACCAGGAGTCTTGTCTGTTCGTTCTTTCTCTCTCTTTCTCCTTTTCTCCTCTCCTTCCCTCTACCATCCTTTTATATCTCTCTCATTATTTGAATATAAGAATGTATTTACAATGAGAAATGACAAAATTGACAAATTGAAAAGCTGGGAAATACCGCAAACATCACAAACACTTAATGTTTTAAAAAATAATCAGCTACATGGAGACATTTCTTAGATTTTGGCTGCATCCCTGATTGTCCTTTATAGGAAAATGAGCATCATTTTGTTCAAAGACTAGGAAAGAAAACCTTAGTGCATTTATTCTCATTACTGATTTCATCACAACTAATCACAAAGATTTCTGAATTACTATTAATTTGAGAAAAACTTACTTCTTTTATTTTTTATATATAGGTGATAAGGCTTCTTTTAAATTATTGTTTTAATTTTGACAGTTTCACAATATAATGTGATCATATGCACCCTCCTACTCTCTCTTACACCCATCCTGAAGTTAAAGGACATGTTAACCCAACTAAGAGTATATGAAATAAACATAGAAACCTACTAATTTATAAATGTACCAAAAGGTTTTTCTCTCTATTTTTTAATTTTTTTTTAATTTATTCATTTTATATCCTGATTGTAGTCCCCTCTCTCATTTCCTCCTGGTCCCCTTCCCTTTCTTTCCACCCCCTTAGTCGGGGACTCACTTGGAGACTGAGCTACCTATCTACATCTGAGCAGGGTTTCAGAGTCTTCTCCATGCATGGTCCTTGGTTGGTGCATCAGTCTCTGCAGGGACCCCTGGGCTCACATCAGTCTCTGCAGGGACCCCTGGGCTCAGAGATTTTAGCTTTGTTCGTATCCTTGTGGACTCCTGTCCCCTCCAGGCCCTTCTATTACCCACTCCTTCCAAAAGACTTCCTGTCATAAACTCAGTTGCCTGCTCTTTGATCATTTCCCTCCAGATGATAGTTCATAAGCTAGGGTCAAATAGTAAGGGAGAACTCACCCTTTCAGTGAACTAGGAGGGGGCGGGGTAGGGGGAGAGGAATGGAGGTGGAACCCAGAGGAGGTGAGGGAGAGTCTGCTGGCTAGAACCCACCTCCTAAAGGTTCTGCAGCCTTCAAAACAGCACAACAAACTGTAGGAACACCCACACCATGAGCCCATGGGCATTGAGCACACACACCATGAGCCCATGGGCATTGAGCACCCACACCATGAGCTCATGGGCACTGAGCACTCATAGCATGAGCTTATGGGCACTGAGCACCCACACCGTGAGCCCATGGTGTGGGCATTTCAAACTAAATTTGGCCCATACCATGATTTTAAAACACAGCAATGAAGCAGGTTCAAGCAAGGGACTATTGGGCACCTACTACGGTAATATGAGCATGTTACAATTGCAGTAACAGGAAGTGAAATCATGTGATAACAAGGAAAAGTCAAGGTTACTGAAACTCATCTCTGCATGACTCTTTATTCTGTACCTTTCATGGTGTAGTTAGTACTTTTAAACTATATCAATTTTTTAGCTATTTGTACCACTTTGTGGTATGTAGACTATAATCAAGCTTGTTTAACTCTTTGAAATGTATGCTGACCTGTGTCATATGCTAAGGTACATTTTAGAAGTAAAAATCAACTACTACAATTATAAGTAGTTCTTATTGGGTTAGGGAGAGCTTTGTGCATTTTAATAGAAAAACACATTTATCTGGGGGGGGTTCATTAAGGCACAAGTATAGGTCAGAGGTCAGATTGCAAGAGTTGATTCTATCCATCCACCATCTGGGTTCCAGAGTTTAAACTCAGGATATCAGGCTTGGCAGCAAGCACCCTTATCATATAAACTTCATTGCTAACTCCTTAAATAAAAACATTTAATGAATGTTTTGTATAAAAAAGATTCAATTAATTTTTGGAAATTGATGAATACATGTTTTCATCCTAGCCCCAAATCATAATTATATACTTGTAAAAACTGGTAAGAGAGAGCATCTAACCAAGGAGACTCTTATAGGTTCCTCAGAGTTCTCTTCCACTTAGGGAGCAGTACCCAGGAGTCACATTACTAAGGAAGGGGTGTCTGGGAGATAGGGACCAGAATAAAAGGGTAGCAACAGCTTTGGAAGCTCCCCCGTCCAGAAATTTGTTCCTGTGGAGACAATTTTAAAGTGTTACACCACTGTCATTGGTCTCTTGTTGTCAGAGACATCTTTACAAGGTGTTTAAAGGTGTTAAAAGTGATGCCTAGTTGTGTCTTTAATGAAACCTTTAAAGTGTTTTTATGTTCATGGAATCTCATCTGTTGACCAACAAAGTCTAATTAAGTTGGGAATAGGAAGAACTAGGTTTCATTTCCCCCATGGTTTTTAATCTGCAGATTAATAGGCAAGCCCATTGTCTCCTCCAGTCTGAAATGCATATACTACACATTTTGCTATTAATATTTTGCCAGCTGTGGTGGGTTCAGAGTCACTGATAAGATCACTTATTATTGAAGATGGAAGTGTGCACTTAACTAACCCTCTGGGTCTGCGTGGCCAAACACATATTGGATTTCAGTGTGGTCACTGGGGAAACCACCATCACTCCAGGCTCCTGCACCTCCTCTGTTGGAGGTGCCTTTAGGCTGAGGCATGAAGCCATCCAAGACACTGTCATCTGATGGGACACTTTGTGGCTTGGTCCCTGGGGACTTATTGGTAGCTCTCATACTAGAATGACATCATTGCCCAGAAATCAAGGTCAATGTCACAGGAAGGGTTTGTAGTATGAATTGTTCTTTGTAGATATTAAGTATTTTGTAATTCTTGCTAAGGAGAATGTGATGATGGTTCTGAAAAGAATTCAGAAAGTCAAATGTTGGGGCAATTGTAGCCTCATATATGTATTTTTGATATGTATAGACAACATTAATACATACATACATTACTAAATTTCACAGACAAAATTTATTCATTACCTACATTATCTCATTTAATTTCACAATAATTACTTGAGTGACTATTTGATAGCAGAAAATTTACTGTGATTATGTTCTAGATAAGAACAGCTTTGATTTTCTTTAATTTGGTAGAGTTTCGTTTTGTAGGGCCCTTAATAAAAAAGTAATCCATCTGAATTATAAATTTTAAACCCACCACAATGTATCTTGAGGCAGAAATATTCTTCCTATTCTAGTCTTGATATGAGGAATTGTAACCCATAACACAGAAAATTTCCTTAAGTATGTGTTTTTCTCTCATTGCAAGACCTTATTCTTCCTTGTCATTAGAGGCATCATTTGTTTGCAGTTTTGTTATTGGGAGGTCTGGGTTCTGTGTGTGTGTGTGTGTGTGTGTGTGTGTGTGTGTGGTCTTAGATAAGGTTAGATAAACACTAAGAAAGTTTTGTGTTTTTCTGACTGTAAAGATGGCTATCGGGCCAGCATATATGACACAGATGACTGTTATTGCACGGCTCCAGGAGCATTGATCTCGCCAGGGCAGTGAGATAGTAACAAAAGGACAGACAGTAGACACATCTCAGTAAAGCTGGAATCAGGTGATTTGGGCTCCCAGTGGAGAAGCCACAGTGTCCTGCAAGCTCAGCCTGTTCACTAAACATGACTGAAGAAGAAGGCAGATTTAGTTCATCTTGGTAGAAGCAGTCTCAGTAGGGGAACGGCCTTTAGGCTGTAACACGGTTGGGGGATAGAAACCTACAGTGGACATTTTTGTATACACTGTCTACATTGGCCCTTGGACCCAAGGAAGGCTTTGCAATCCCTTTGTCCCTAATCCAGGGAAGGTTTTGCCATTCTTATGAGCCCAAGGCACTGGGGACCTTGACATAGCCGTGTCCATATCAACAGCACATTTAATCAGGACTTTAGTCATTCTCGGTATATGATCTTCTTGAAACAGGAGCTCCTCACTCCAAGTACATGTTGGGAGATACAACCAGCTAGCTACCCAAGTGTTGGTCTGGGGCTTCCGCAATGAAATCCATGAGATTTTAGGGGCTATTTGTAATTCTGACCCCGTAATAAGCACTTGATTGTCGGCAAATAATTGGAGTCTGAGGTTAGGTTCACAAAAATTTAGCTTGAATACTCACTATTTTAAACTATATGTTAAGATAGGCCCAGAATAAATGCTGTTTCTTTTAGCACACAATCTCTCAAAGTTCAGTAATCTTTGCTTGAGGAGGGGGTGGGGGAGACAACAGAAAAACCTGTCAGTACTTACAAGAGCTTCATTTGGATTTCAATCAATTGGAGGACTTTGTGGAAGATGGCACTTGTTAAATTGATCTCAATTAAAATCAGTCTGAGTGTGTGCTCTGTCTCCCACAATGGCTGAGCCAGAGCTGGGAGAAAAATCTTGCTGTTCTGTGCGGAAGAGCAGCAGCACCTGTCTGGATGGTATTGGCACTTTTCCTTGTTTTAATTTTCACCTCAGCCTTTTCTTCCATGTGGGCTATGACCTCCCTGGCATCCCTAACAAACTCCTTTCAATGTATTCCATGCACCTCTTCTCTTCTGTGTTGTTGTGGGAATGGGGGAGGAATTGCCTTGCTGTCTCTCACCCCTGACAGCCTGCGTGCAGCGTGCAGCTTGTCAGGACACCGACAGGACTGCTGGGGGCCAGATAATTGGATTCTAGGGGAAGATTCAGAGGCAATGGGCTGCAGAAGCTCGTGTCCTGCCCTGGGGGCAACGAAGGGCACAGACTGAGAGAAAGAGAAGGCATCCGTGGGGGATAGCAATAGGATCTTGATAAATAATAATCCATTTATAACACGGCATGATGAAGAGTTGCTCTGCACAGACCATGGATTCACGGCACCGGAGGAGTGGCTTTTAAAGTCTTCAGCAGTCAAGGCCGACAGGCAAGATGGTTTAGTTGGTAAAGTCCTTGCCATTCCAGCATAAGGACCCAAATTCAATCCCCAGAAGTCATGTGGGAAAATAAAGCCTGAAGGTGTAGTGATGTCAGGCACCTCTGTAGTCCCAGCATAAGGGAAGTAGAGATGGGCCCACCGCCGGCGCCCACCGGCCGCCAGCCTAGATCTGTTGAAATGTTTTTATCACTAAACCCTGTCCACAGTGGACCACTGCAATGTCGGGGGAGACTCAGAAGCTCTGAGAACCCATCCCAGGGGAAGGAAGGAATGTCAGTCGAAACAAGTCTATTTCAGTCTAGGAAGTTTGTTGTTGTTTTTAATCAAAGCAAGCCATCTGACAGCTCATTATTGAGACAACAAGGAGGGACTTTATTAATATGGTGTGACCGTGGCTCCTGTGCAAATTGAAGTCCTTTGTTCGCTCGTGACAGTTTGCTTAGGCAGCATCTGGTAAGGTGCACAGGTGCGATAGCATTGTCAGAGAGCAACGCGGTAACAATTAACCTGCAATTCCTGGTTCTCACACAGACATCTTTCAATCTCATCAGTGGGTTTATCATGAAATGTGATGGATAAAGTCTTTCATGTGGCTTTTGTTGTGACCCCTCATGACATCACAATCTGTCTTAAACTTATAGGGGTTTATTTCCCAAATGTTTATAGTTCTACTTAAAGCTATTTTGCATCTGTGGCTATGACAGGTAAGAATTCTCTATCAGATGTACAATTCTGGAAGTATTCTCAAGTGGCATGATTGCCTAGCATGCAGCAGGCCTGGGGTTAGACTCCCAGGACCACAGAAATCTTATGGGATGGCATGTGCCTGAAAGATCCTCTACTCTCAAGGTAAAGGGATCAGATGTTTGAGATCATCTTTAGCTACACAGTGAGTTCAAAACCAACCTGCGATCCGTGAGACTGTCTCAGGGGAGGCTTCCCCACAGCGGGGGAGGAGGTATTATTTAGTCAACTTAAGCTGTACTATTTTATATGAGATAGAAGATCCACTTAATAACACTTTACATCAGGGCTATGAAATTAGACTTTAAATAGTGGTTTTTCTGGGGATTTTGAAAGTCTGTGTCAGTGGCATATACAAGCATTTTAGGTCTAAGAGATTTATACTGACAGTCTGGGTGATGATTTTGAAAGACAGAAATCAGGAACAATAAATGACAGTCAGTGCATGATACAGAAGCTACTTACCAGCATCAAGTCCTGTCATGGCTTAGATGTGGAGGGCAGAGTCTGTCACCTCTGTACCAGGCATTTCCTTCTCAGAACCAAAGGCAGGAGAGTTGAAGCTCATAGGATCCGGGCATTTAAATACAGAAACAGGTGTTTCTGTCACTTATTTGTTCACGTATCTTTTTTGTCATCAGCTAGTTGATAATTCCAGAGATGAATTTAGATTTTTTTTAACTGACAAGATCTACATTGAATTTCTGTTATTTTGAGTATAAAAATTCTAAAAAAAAAACAAAAAAACAACAAAAAAAAAACCAACAGAGAGTTCTGCTTTTTTAGGCCAGCTGTACATACGTGTTTAGAGTGCTCCTCTTTGGGACTGACAATTTAGATATCAATGTAGCTTTTGCTTTTTGACAACTGTAGGATATAGGACAAACAGATGGATCAGGACATTAATTGGGAACATGATATGAAATTGGTAATTAAAGTTATTACAGAAGACATTAATACAAGGGTAATTTTCTTTCAGTATGTGTCATATCCTTAACTATATGTGTTCTTTCATTTCTTTATTTATTCAGAATTTGCCAAGTCTTCTATGTGCTAAATATTCTACTAGCTAATTAGAATACAGACTGGGAGGGGAGGGGACCTTGTCTTAGTGATGGAAGGAGCATATACTCTTCACATATAAGGAAGGGCCAGGCAAGAAGTTTAACTGGCAAAGCCGGAGCATTAAGGAAACTGAGAAAGCATGTACCTGTATGCATGTTGTTGCCTTGTGTATATACATTTTAAAAATAAGTCTTCACATTTTATGAGCATTCCAGCAATATCTAGAGCATGGCAAATTTTATGTGCCCCTTAATTCATTCAGATCATCTTTGTATGATCAAGTGAACATCTCCCAGTAGAGAGAAATATGTCTGACTGCTTCCATCACTCCATGCTACCTGGTGTCTCCATTCCACACTCTAACCTTGTCCTTGCCTCTTTCTCCCTTCACTGTGTAACTGTGGACCTACGGCCTCTTCTCTCCTGGAATACTCATTTTGTATGTGTTAAAAAGGGAGGATCATATATACACATATATGTGTATGTGTGTGTATACATATATATATATACATATACTCACACACATATATACATACATATATACACATGCATACATATAAAAGTATATATGTATATATATACATTTATATTTGATGTCAGTTTTACATATTATTTAATTCATGGTTGAAATGAAATGCCTAAAGGAAGCAATTTAGGAAATTTTTATTGTGGCTCATAATTTAGGAGGATAGAATCTATTTTAGCAGGAAAGGTATGAGAGTGTAAACCTGTTACATCCAGTCACATCTTTAGGCAGTGTGTGCTTAGGAAATAAAAGGAGCTTGGCCAGAACGAGGGCCAGGAATAACCTACAAGGCCCACTCCCGATGAGCCACCCACTTCATTCAGCGAGACCCCACAATCTGAACGTGCTACAGCTTCCCAAAACAGTACTGGCAGCTGGGGCCTAAGTGCTCAAACACCTGAGCCTGTGGTGGATATTTCACATTCAAACAGCAACACTAGTCATTTTTATAGTCTTCCCAGAACAGTTGACATAGAAAAGGGAAGGATGATCCGACTGGAGATGTCACTCATTTTACCTGGCATGTATGGGTTTATTATCCTCAGCATTTGCTGGAAGAATAAAAGGGGAGAAGGACAGGAGCCAGGAAGGAATGGAGGAAGAGAATGAAGAAAAGGGAATGCAGAACGTGGGCAAGGATCTGTATTTGCTCAGGCACTCTGGATATCCATTCAGAGAATGCCCTGTGATGTCATCCTCCAGGCCTCGTTGGCTGCCGCGAGCCCGACTACACCGCGTCAGGGTTCCTGTTCCCTATATCCCTGCATTCTACTTGAACCCCATATTACCACCGGGAATGACAATCCTCCCCTCTCCCTGTAACGCTGCACCATTTCATCTAATCTCCAGTATCCTCCAAGATAAAAAAGGGCTGACTGGTTCTGCAACACAGAGCTGTGGGGTTCGATCATGTAGCTAAACGACATGGGAAATCTGTTTTGCTTCTGTTACTATGTGACTTTAGGAATCTGTTTATTTGTATATCTCAGTGCTCATTTCGGTGAGCTGTAAAGTGGACTGAATTCTATGGATGGAGGGCCACACTAGGTCTAGCACGTCATTTTATATAGTTTGTATCCTATTTAGGAATTCCGCAATTTAGGATGCAACAAGACCAGTGGGACAGAGATTGAGAAAGAGAGAAAAGTTATATGAATAAATATCTTAGCCCAAAGTGAATAGCCTATGTGCCTTTCTGCCTTTCTGTGTGAATGAGTTACATATACACACTCTTTATATAAGCACAAACTTGTTTCCATGCAAATCACTATAGACCGAGTTGGGAAACAACAACCATTTATTTCTTACAACTTTAAAGCCTGGAAATTTCAACACCAGGAAGCTGGAAGATCTGGTGTCTGATGTGACTCATTTCTTGGGTTTTAGATGGCTGTTACCTGTGTTCCTGGTGTTCTCTTGAGGTCTTTCCTAAGACCCCAAACCCATTCATAAATGTCCCATCTCAAGAAGTAACCATGTCTCACAGGGCTTTCCTCCTAACCTGGCCATTCTGTAGGAGAGAGCTTTAACATTAATTTTCTAGGGACACTTTCAGTCCAGGACAAAAGTCTTGTTTGTTCTTTGTGCTAGCCAAGCTTGTCATTATGTCATTTCCCTGGGAAAACAACTCAAGGGGGAAAAGGTTTATTTTGGCTCATGGTAGCCAAGGTTTTAGTACACTGGCCTCATTGCCATGGGTCTGAGGCAAGGCCAAACATCCGAGACAGCGGCATGATTGAAGCAAAGCAGCTCACTACATGGCAGACAGGAAGGACAGGCCCCAATCACTTTCTTTTCCAGCTCTGCCATTTCCTAGTAGTCTATTCAAATTTTGAATTAACAGTGAATAGAACCATAGATTAGATTCACACTGTTGTGTTCCAGTCGCCTTCTAGCTGGCTGTAACACCAGAGCCTGTGGGGTCCACTTCATAGCCAGAAACCAACATTTTCCCTTGTCCTCACGGTCTAGCCTACTTCCTCTTATCCTTTTGACATCACTCAAATGTGATATACTCTTGAATGTTCAGTCTCAAGAGTCTATTATAGACTTACACTAGTCATGGCTCTGGTGCACTGAGCACCCTTTTGACAAATCGGTAACTTGCCGTAGCATAATCATTTCATTCATTCATCCTTTCACACACGCACACACACACACACACACACACACACACACACATCCTCTGTGTCATATGGCTGAGGTTAGTTTCAAATGTTTAAACCTACTCCCCCCCTCAAGTGCTGAGATTATGAATGTGAACTACCACATTAAGCTCAGAGAAACCACTCCCATATAGTATCTGTAGAGGATTTCCCTAGCCTGACTCCTTCCTTCACTCAGTTCATACATTGTGATTTGACATTCTTCAGAGCCTACCTCAATGCCAGCCACAAAGCAAGGGCTCAATCCATGTTATCTGTATGTCTGTATGTGGTACATACATGATGGACAGACACAAGTAAGAAGAGTTTGCTGCTGCAGGGGGAAACTGTTCTTGCAGAAATTATGCTGCTCTGCCCTGCCCACGTGTTCTTTGGTTCAGAGGGTTTTAGAAGTTGTTTGAGAATTCTTGAATGGCAGTTAGCAATGAATAACATAGCTTTCCCCCCTCTTGCTAATTATAATCATACTAGCAGTGAACTAAACAGTTGGGGGTGAAAGAAATTCTGATGATGTTAAAAATGCAAATAGTTTTCACAGCAGATTAATTCATTTAACTAACAAGCCCTGTCTTTAAACACTAAACGTTTGAGTGTGAAACGTTTTATTCACGAGGGAGAGAGTCAGCATGAATGGGCTGTAACCTGTTCCTCTGTGAGCAGTAATTCTAGAATAAACAGGCTGTTTATTGTTAGCTAGTTATTAACCAGCAAGTTGCAGATTGTTTAAAACATTTCAGGGTATAATTTATATGACTCAGAGTGGCAAGGCATAGGGCTCCCAGGATGCCTGAGGTCAGCTGAGGCAAGTCACACATGCGTCTGAACGGAAGTATGTGTTATCTGTGTTTGACTAATATTTGAATGAAATGTTTTATATTAAATCAAAGCAAGATTGAAATTGATTATTGCTGCTGATAGGCGGTACTAATTACAGGAAATAACCTGCCCTTTCAAGTTCACTGCCAAACACTGAGAGTGTGGAAACCTATTCTTTGGAAGGGGAAATTGTGGGCCTCATTTCTGGAAGACAATTTAGTCATCTATTTGATATCTGGGGGTTTGTGTGATTAAAATATATTTTGCTTTTATTATTCTCAACATTTGTTTTCTTTATTATGGAAACATAAGATTGTTCAAAATAGAGCCTGTGAGATGGCTCAGCAAGTAATGACATCTTCCGTAAAGCCTTACTGGCTACCTGCGCTGAGGGGAAGGGAAGAACTGACTCCTGACTCCAGCTCTGCAACTGTGTGGGACTGCCTTTGTGGCACCTTTACATGGCTTTGGAAGAGGGGACTCAAGTGGCCAAGCTTAGGCTGTGAGTGCCTTAGCCCAAACCATCTTCCAGCCTTGAAGGTTGTATTTGTTTGTTTAATTTGACATAATTTGATTTTTTTGCTTGCTGTTAAGTCTGGAAATTCAGTTCTATTTCTCCTGTTTCTGCAACATTGTGAAATACATGTTAAGAGTGCTATGTCATGTGAGCTGGCCTCACAGGTTTGCACTGTACTCTGTGCCGCATGTGTTTTACATGTACTTATCCTGTGTGTGGTCACTGATGCCCATGTGTTGGTCAGTGAGAGTATCGGTGATTCTAAATTAGAGTGTGTTCCTTGGTCTTCAGTGAAAAGGACCCAGTTTTAGCCCCGTGATTTCCCAGAGCACAGAACAACTGGCATATTTAAAAAGTGTTACTACAAAAGTAGACAAGGTGAGTGGGATCTGCTGGTGAGAAATGGAAATCACAGATTGAATTATGTTCTCGTTTAACTCTTGGCTGACTAAGAGCAGAGCAGATCAAATGCCAGTAGAATCCAGCCTTGCACAGTAACTAAAAGCTACCTGGTTGAGGAGGAAGGTAGATTAGAGGGGAGGGAAGGAAGAGTCTCAGTAACATGCCGGGTTATACTTGTTCTAGCTTGAAGAAAATATATTGAGTCATAAATGTTTAGCTAAAAGGTCAGTACTGTATTTCCTGCATACTACACTGACACCTGATTCTTACGTCTCCTGCATGAGAAATGCAAGGTCAAAGAATAATTATAATTAAACATTAAGGGGCCTTAGACACTAATCTCAACAGCCTCTTCAAAGGATATGATTAAAGAAAAGTGAGGAGATGTAAGTGCTAATGAAAGCATAATGTGTAATAGTTATAAACATTGTATGTGAATGTGTCTACCCACATTAGTGAAAACAATCATATACAAGGTACAAATTATCTTAAAAACCAAACAATATGCCAAAGTAGACAGAGTCATTTCTTTGGCTCTGATCATTTATAAAATTTTAGGTAATCACATTAAGATGCTCTGAAATATTACTTATTAAAAACAAGTTATTCTACTATGCCCATGCTGACTTTGAACAGAGCTTGAAAGGTTAAAAATAGAAATAAATATATTCAAAGATTAAATGGGGAAAACACATTATAAATATTTTAACAATTCATGTTTCCTTAGACACCAGTTTTAAAATTGGAAGCAGACATTAGCAATTTAACTGAAGAATTAGAAGCAGGGAGGAGCCCTATGCTAGGATTACATTGTGCAAAGCTTTGACACTATAGCTGGAAAGCCACGATCATCCAGGGAGGTAGGGGCAACAAGGCATGAGCCGAATTCCAGGTGAGAGGCGACGTGATGGAAGCGATTCACAGGGAGAGGTGATGGGTCCATTGTGATGAGAGTTATGAGGGAAGCACGATAGTGAAAATTAGGCTGTGCAAAGGTCATTGCTGAAGGATGTTGAGGCTAATAAAAATCTGAGAAGCTAGGAATAGGAACGTCAGTTTATATCCAAATAGGAGAAAACTCTACCATTTTCTGGTCAGATGTTTAATAGTTAATATCAGCTTTGGGTGGGTGGAAGATGCTTGCCACTCATTGTGTTTGGTGTCCCAGTTGGGTTCCAGTGAGCACCCTTACAGTGGAGAGGCTGGCCTCTGATATTTTCAAGGTCAGAAGCATCAGAGCTCATTTGTGTCTTTGTGAAATATTTAATCTGTTTGTGTTGTATATATGTCTGTTTTCCACAAAGTCTACATATGGCTGGTTCTCTTTCTCTTCTAATGATGAGGATCTCAGGAACCTGATTCCTGGCCAAATACCCAGAAATAGAAGGCACAGGACTCAGTGCAGATATGATGGCTGTGTCAGTCTTCATTTTCTGTTTCTACCCAGATGCACCATGGGGTGTCCTTTGACTCACTTTTACTTGGATATTTCATCTTGAACCCAGCTTTGATAGTCTGCATCATGTGCCCTTTTAATAAAATAAGACCTCATTGTTAATGATGTTTTTAAACAGGGCCAGAAATAAGGCTCAAAGGGTAAAGGCACTTGCCCCCAAGCTTAGTAACTTGAGTTTAATGCCAGGGCCCAAAGTGGTAGAAGGAAAAATCTGCATGTTGTCCTCTGACCTTCACATGCATATTGCATGTCATAGCATGAGTGTTCATTCTCTCACATGCTAAATAAATAAATGTAAAATAAAATGATGTTTGTCAATGATGAAACACATTTCTACACAAGTACTTTATCAATTAAAACCTCAAGGCACAGAAGATACTGCTTCCTAGGATACCTGCTTATTCCAGCCTTGTTTCGTTTATTTGAGAGCTATGGTAAGTGGAAAATTTGGGTTACAAAGTCCAAGTAATAATATCCTTTCTTGCAAGTATAAAATACACACACGCACACACACACACATACACACCCATGCATACACACAAACCTTAGCAAACATTTTTGCAGTAAAGTTCATTCTAAGTGAACACTTCTGCCTCCATTGTGCTGAGGCTGAAGTAGGGCACAGGCAGTGCTGGATAGGAAATGTCCTTACCTGTTGCAGCTTTAATGCTGTATGAACAGTTTTGTTTTAATACTTTATGAGCAGACTCATCAGACAGCTAAGGCTCATGCGTACAAAAGAGTATGCAGAGAAACTGAACATTTAATTTTCCAGGAAAAAAGGAGCACTTCTAATTATTGCCCAAACCCTTCTCATTTTATTAGGCACAATTCCATTAAATTATGTTCTTCATTCATCATCTCTTTAATGAAAAAATTACATTTAAATACTCGTGTCAAATAGAAACTGATGCAAAAGAGATTGGACTACTCTAGTAATCCCGGAAGAGAAATTTAAATCCTATAGTTAATTTATAGGCAATTACAAATTATATTTCCAATGCAAATCAGAACAATGGGCTGTGACAGGTTGTGGTGTAGGTATGGGGTGGGGGATGGGAAGAAGTATTGTCTTGTATTATAATGGCTTTGGAAGAAAAGACAGCTATTTCTCTTCAACAGAAACAACCACAAGACATGCAGCCCATGTATTCACATGGCAGCCAACAGGGAAGGAAGGGACTTGTATAAAAAGAGAAAATGAAGAAAAGCAACATGGAAATGCCTGCGTCACCAAGGAGCTTGGTTGAACCTGACAAATCCCAAGCCACATCTCTGGATCATATTCTTGGGTCTGGCAAAGACAGCACTGGAGTCAGATGCAAACTTATCACCCGTGTGATGTACCTAGCACGAAAAATATTTTGTCACTAGTAAGTTTGGCGGTCAGTACTGAGGGGAACTGTGAAGAGTGATTTAAGAGAGAATTGCAGCACTTGTGTGTATAGAGGGTGTTAAAATCTTTCCCAAGACCAGGGAGGGGGAGGTGAACCATATGGGGCAGGAAGGGGACTGGACTGGAAATAGTAGTTCACTGTTGGCCCATGAAATATGTCTTCTTCTCCTTTCCATAAAGCCCTCCCCCACAAGTTTATACAATATGTCCTATCTCAGTAGAGAAAATGTCATTTTCATGAATGTCTATATACAATAATGTATACTTTATACTGTCAAATTTATATATTTCCAAGAATGCCTATCAATTTCTGCCTTTGAAATTACAAAAGGAATAATTTACAGGAAACTTCCTGATGTATCTATCCATTCAAACAGCCATCCTGCTTACGGCTGTGGTATCGTTTATCGAATACTGAATAAAAGTATTTTTAAAAATATCTTTTAAAGCTACAGAAAAACTTCAAATATCTGCTGTATTTCTGAAAGATGAAAGCAAAATTCCATTCGGAAATTGTAGGAGACCCCAACTGCTTTCTCATGTGTCCCTAGCATTTTGCATTGCAAGTAGAAAACATGCCAAGGTGCATTGTGTATTAATCAATCAAATGCAGAAGTAACAGCGAAATTCACCATAACAACTGAGAATATTCCTTAGGGGAGCTTTCCTTGAATAGCCTAGGTTTTGACATAGAGTAACCCAGCTGTCCAGCTATTGATTTGAGCATAATTATCTGCCGCTTAGTAATTATTTACATATGCATTGGCATTGTGTCACTGCGCTTTTCAGTGAGATTAGGAGCAATGATGAAAATATACTTCTGTGCTAGGGCAGCACTGTGGCTTCTTAAGATAAGGGCCTATTGGTAAGCTTTCTTGATGGGCTGGTTGTTTCACTGGCTCGCACCCCACTCATGGAAAAGGGAAAGATGGCTATTAGGCAATTTATGTCTCTGTTTTTATTTTATTAACAGCCTGTGGTTGTATTGTATTCGTAGGTCTAAATATATTCAAGCATGCATTGGGAGGATAAATGAGTTTTACTGGAGGCTTACATAAATGATACACTTTCTTACTATTGGGATTTTCTAGGGGAACAAAATGGACAAAATAAGTTTTACATTACAAAGGGACTTATTAGGTTAGTTTACACAATATGGTATGTGTGGTTGTGGTGGTTTGAATAAAAATGACCCCCACAGGCTTAGTCGTGAGAGGGTGACACTACTTCAGAAGGATTAGGAGGTGTGGCCTTCTTGGAGGAAGTATGTTACTGGGAGTAGGCTTTAAATTTCAAACGCCCAAACCAGGCTAAGTGTCTTTCTCCTCCTGCTACCTGGGAATCCAGATGTAGAACTCTCAGCTACCTCTCAAGCACCATGTCTGCCTGCATGTGGTCATTCTCCTTGCAGTGATAATACTGGACTAAACCTCTGAAAAATGTAAGCAAACCCAATGAAATGCTCTCCCTTGTGAAGGTTGTCTTCACAACAGTGAGACACTGACTAAGATTGTATTCCAGCAATGACTTTCATACACTGGAGAAACTGAAGACTAGGTAGCTGCCCAGTCTGTGAAGCTGGGTGTCTAGGCAGTGGCAGTCTGGCAATGAAGGCCTGGAACACTATTGGAGAGCTGATGATCTTCAGTCTGCACTAGTAGGCTGATACTAAACAACGGACGAGAGCAGCAAAAACAGCAGCAGCAGACAAAGAGTAGATGCACTGACTAGCAAGAAAGAGAAGGCAGGTATGCAAAAGCAGCTGGTCCTTTATATCTGTTTTTGACACCAGAAAGTGTCACTCCAAAAGAGGATCTCTTCTCTTACGTTAGTCCTTCCCAGAAACAGCTTAGCAGCCCTTCCCAGCCTTCCTAGATCCAATCAAGTTGACAGCCAAGGTTAATCATTACATCCTTGGACAAACCCTTATGTGAGAAAGGAGACAACAACAACAACAACGAAAGTTTTAAATTCATTGTTTTTAAAACGAGAAGATTTAACTAGGGATTCTGAGGTAATTCATTGGGACAATCCTGAGCAGTAACTTTTCCTTTGGTTCTCATAGCTTAGGTCCCATCTCCGCAAGAGAACTGAGACTGTTGGCTGTTCTCCCTGTGGCTGAGATATGTGGGTGATCTGTTGACTGTTAATCTTGTCCAAGCTTTTCTACCATAAGTGTGAATTAACGGTCTATATTTGATTAGACCCAAAGGCAATGGGAGCCAAGTGTTCTTGGGTAGCTGCTGCTAATTCATCCTTTGAGGAGAAAAGTTGTAATCATGACAGAGGCTTATTCACTTGGGTCATTTTCTGGAATTTATAAATCATAATAATATTGCACATTTCTCCTGATTTCCTTTTGTTTTCTAACTTTCTTTTACACTATTGGAAAACTTGATAATATGCCTTTTTAGGTAATTTTGACATCACATACAGAACTAAACTTCCAAAAGAGTTGATTCTGTACTTTATTACTTCAGTAATTAAAAAGTGCTTTGAATATACAATTTTGTTTGAACATCCAAGTGCTTATGTTTGAATAGGGTCTGATTTAACCCAAAAGAAACGTTTCTGCATCTTCGTCATAGTTTCCTTTCCAGATCTACTCAGGCCTTGAGAATACAAATCTATTTTTAATTTTTTTCCACTTTGATCTTACCTCCTTTCTCTGATCATTTCTTTAAGCTGCACTTTCTAGAGTGTCTCCACATTTTTTTAAAACAGAAAATGAATTTGTAATACATCTCTGAGAGTGGAGGTGGCCAAAATATTTAAAAGCCATGGTGATCTGAAAATAATGACTTGATAACTACTGAGCTGTGCCCCAAGGCTCCTGAAGCTCCTCCTATAGCTGTTCTGCAATAACAGGAAGTTCCCTGCAGATTTCCTGCCTATTAGGCCAGCCTGATCTAAATTCAAAACGCCCTCCACTTCCTGCCTGTCTTATCTCCTTGCAAGTGTTTAATTGTAAAACCTCTCATTATCAATTAATGGAGACAGTCATTCAAAGTTTATCTTTTGTCTTTTGAACATGTTTGCAATGGTGTTTTCCAGCATTAATTGAAAGCTCTTGGCATTCACAGTCAGGTTCTCTTGTGTTCTGTGTCTGAGACACTGATTACAATTCCATATCTTGAACGGAAGCCCTTGGAGTGCTGTGCTTGTGTCTTTCCTTGCCTCTGGTGCGGAAACAATTTCTGTGCGTCTTCGTTGGCTGTTTCTTACTTGATTGACTAGTTGGATGAAGGATGGAGTATGAGGTAGGAGGCAGAGTGTACTAACAAGGAAAAGAAGATCCCAACAGTTATAGAACCTCAGAGCCCTTGGAAACAACCCTTGTCTTATATGTACCTCCTGGTATATACCTTGGAATTACAGCCTCCAGACAGAACTGTGAGAAATTTCTGTTGTTTAGGAGATCTGACCTGTGATACTTTGTTACAGTAGCCTCAGTAAACTTATAGGGCTTTTTTTTTGAATCATTATATTTTATTTAAAAGGAGTTTATGGTACAAAGACAGCCAGCATTTAAAAATGATAAAAGAGTGGAAATATTTTTAGAAAGCTGTTGCTATTTTTAAGGCCTATGTAGCATAATGGAGAGGGTCTATGTGAGCTATGTGACTTAAAAAGCATACATAGACGTTTCTTCTTGTTTAAGCCCCATGCTGGAGCAACTATGTTTTGTTTTGTAATTGTCTTTTTAGGATGACAAATGAGCCCAAATAACAAATGAGCTTCACAGGAGGATTTGAAAAATGGAAACATAGCGCTCACGCGGACTCTACATACTGAAGTGTCGCTCTAAAAGATGCTATGTAGTAGCACCCACGTGCCTCTGGTTTCACTGCATTAGTTTCACACTTCACTGCTTTCTGGCAGAGAGATACTGTGAATTCAGTAGTAAATTGATGCTTCTTGCTTTTCACTTGTGTGCTTCTCTGAAAAATCAGCCAGTGCTTTGTTTGTGTGTGCCCACAGTCATACACAAACATCAGCTCTCTATGTTGAACTTTAACTTTTAACTTCAGAAAATCTTTTTTCTTTTCTTTTCTTTTCTTTTCAATACAGGGTTTTTCTGTGAAGTCTTCGCTGTCCTGGACTTGCTTTATAAATCGAACTGGCCACGAACTCATAGAGATCCACCTGCCTGTGCCTCCCAAGTGCTGGGATTCTAGGCATGTGCCACCATGCCAGGCTGAAAATTCTTTTCTTTGTTACTGTTTCTGTCGCTGTGATAAGACACCATTACAACTTATAAAAACAAATTTTATTTGGGATTACAGTTTCAAAGGGTTCGAGTCCTTGATGGTGGAGGGCAGCAGCGGCTGAGCACTCACATCCTGAGCCTCAATCAGGAGGCAGAGACCCCATGGGGATAGTGGGGGGCTTCTGAAGTTTCAAGGCCTGTGGCACACCTTCCCCAGCGTACCATCTCCTCATATTTCCCAAAACAATTTCACCAACAAGGCATCTGTTCTTCAAACATAAGGGCACCATCCTCAAACCACAGCCATTATTTTTAAGATAACTAACTGTAAGATTCCTTTTCTCTCTCTTATTTTGTAGCTTCAGAGAATAAATCCTTACATTTTTAAAGTTAAGTGAAATTATAATTTGGAGAAATTACTATTCAAATGCCTGACTATCTAATTAAAATGGCAGGGTTGGCAAATTTCTTAGTATTGAATATTGGCATTCACTCACTACTTTGCACTTCACCTGCTTTGATGGGGGCATATTTTATTAAACACTAGTAGGACTCTCCAGATTACAGGAGCCAACCTGGTGTGGTGCTATATGCCTCTAATCCAGTACTGGGGATGTGTTAGCAGCAGGATGATCCAGAGTTCAAGGACAACCTCAGCTACATAGTGAGTGTGAGACAATTCTTAGATACATGATATATCTGAAAACAATAGCAATTAATAAAAACACAAACAGCAGTAATAATAAAATTAAACTATAGGGGCAATAGTTAGGGACAGTCCTTAAAGTGTGGCGAAGTGGTTTTGTGTAATAATTATTAACCATATATATACATATATATGTATATTATATGTGTCTGTATGTGTTTGTTTGTTATATAATTATATATTATATTATACAATATGAGTTATATATATTTGTATATGTGTGTGTTTTTATAGCTGGTACTTTTGCTTATATAATGTTAGCACACAGCACGGTAGAAAGATGTGATTTCTCTATTTGATTAGCCAGAAACTTCCAGAAGTTCCCAGGACTGTTCTGAGGTTTAAGAGGAGATAATAAAGCTTTTAAGGACTATGAGTCTAGCTACCATGATTCCTTCCCTGTAGAAGGCCTCACAAATGGTTTTATTATTTTGACAAATTCCTATACCCCACCTCCCTAAATTGTGGCTCTATTCCTTTCTCTCTCTCTCTCTCTCTCTCTCTCTCTCTCTCTCTCTCTCTCTCTCTCTCTCTCTTTGCAGAGAACACTACAGTTGGCTTTGACTGACTTTCAGATAAAGTTTAAATCTTTCTATCAAATCTTCAAAGGACTTCGGAATCTGTCCTTACAAATTCCTTTGCTGCAGCTCTCATTTTATGCTCTTCCTCCAGGCATAAAGGTGCTGTGTACCAGGCCTTCTTGGACTGCTGAATCTTTTCATGTGTTCTCCAATTCTTACATTCCTAAATTTTAGGTAATTACCTCTTACTCTCTATCAACTCAAGTTAGCTTCTTCCTGCTTTGGAATTGACTCAGTGTTCGTGCTGAACAGTTTCTCTGCCACCCCAGTTACTCATTCCCAAACTTATTATTGTAGGAAGTACTTATTTCTTTCAGTGTACAGTTAGCAGTTTGTAGGTATAAAGGGTGTCTAGGGCCATCTAGGATAGTTAGATAGATGACAGACAGACAGACAGATTAGATTGTAGGCTTAGATTTTTCAAACACCTACTTTATTTAAGGTTCTGAAATCCCTCTGCTTCCCTTCCAAATGTCCCCACCACATAAACATACACGTAAACACACACCCTAGGTAGGAAATTAGTAGGGAAAAGGTCTGTAAAAGTCTTTTATCTACTTCCTGCTGATTAGAGTCATTAGGTTCTTTGGGAATATACTAATCTCAGTTGTCAGGATATCAGCAGTGTAGTCAAACAGCAAAGCAGTCAACCGTAACAGCAGCAGCAGCAAACAGCAAGCAAGAGTAACAAAGATGGTACCACTCACCAAAGCTGCAAGACTGCCCAAATAGAATGAGTCTGTTGAAGTGAAAAACTCCAACAAAGTAGCAGGAAAAGTCTTCTGGACAGGCTCTCCCTGAGAAAACCAGCAAAATGATTCAAACTGTTGCAAAGTATAGCAATGCAAAAAGGGCCTCAGTGTCTATGGGCTTCTATATCCACACAAGGATGTTTTCCAGCTAGCAAAAACCATGCCCCTTCCGAAACATCACATGCCTTTTCATGGGAGTGCTTTTCTTCTGGGGGCGGGGCATTTCTACATCCCACATGGAACCAAAACATTGGAAAGTGCTGAAAGGAGGTAAAGGGTGTGAAGAAAAGGGGCCTGACAACCTCAGGTTTTATCTCACCAATCTTTTTCACTGAGTCTCCATGGCAACTCTCAGAAGCCAGAATTACTCACCCTGACTTCAGGTGAGAAAAGTAGGCCTCAGGGGATCATCTGCTATCACAGGTATCTGGGCCAGGAAGACATGAAACTGGAATGTAAAAGTAGGCTCTCTCTCTCTCTCTCTCTCTCTCTCTCTCTCTCTCTCTCTCACACACACACACACACACACACACACACACACCCCTGTGGACCTACACCTATGATCTTGCCCCTTCTCTGTTTCCAGCCATCATCACGGGATGGAGAGGTGGCTTTTATGAAATCATATTGAGTATTTGCCACCATCTTGATGGAGTCAAGCAGAGCTAACTCTCAGCTCCTGTTTATTATCCAATATGTTTCCACAATATGGCTGAAATAGAAAGAAGTTCTGACCAAATCCATTGGCCTATTTTTGTTAATCACTGCAAACTAGTACAAATGAGATGGCTCATTTGATTGAGGATGCAGAAAATATTGCAGAGAGTGAAGAAAAAGCTCTGAATGCCAAAATAAATATCTTGGAAAACCAGTGGTTTCGGTTCTTCAAAGAAAATCATTGCTGAATTCATAATGAGGCTGTAATGAATTTCTGCCCTAGTATTGGCTTCACAGCATACAGGAAGCAGGAAATCTGTGCGTGTTTAAGTCCCTTGCATCATGGAGTGTCATGTGCATAAGTACACTTAATTAGATCCTCTGATGGCATTTGTAACAATGTCAAATGTCATGGATGGCTAATTGCTTACCAACTGAAAGCCCTATTTATGTAAACACCAGGGGCTTACATAGAAGTCTACAACAGCTACCTTTCAAGCAAGGCATATATTTGATATGAACGTTTTCCTATAAAAAAATCTAACGGGCATTAAGGGTATAACAAGAACACTATTTGAAGAAAGCAACTTTCACCTGATTAAAGTCTGCAAATTATAATAACTATGCTTTAAATACCAGTTATTAAAATGCACCATAGAATTTTATGGTCATTGTTTTTAGCTAAAGCACAGTTCTATCTCCATATCTTGTATCTTCTAAGTGTCCTTTGATTTTTTTTGAATGTAGGGTTTCAGCTGAGTAACTTTGTGATCCTTTTAATGTAGTCCAGGTCATCTGCTATCCAAAGTTGACCTTTTACTTCTGAGTTGCTAGTTTGAAGCTTTCTTGGTAGCTCCTATCAATACTTATAACTCATTTAAATGAGAGAATTATACCAAGAGTCTTTCAATATTTACATTATTTTCTTTTTTAGTAAATATTGAGAAAATCTGTCATTTTCTAAATAGCATCCTGGGTAAAAGCGAAGAATATCTTACTCTAAGATTTATGTTCATGGGCTGACTCTCATGAGGAATGTCTCCTTTTAGAAGCATGCTGGCTTTGATCCTATAACAAAATTACTCTCAAGAAGTAGATAGCTTACTATATGAGGTGAATTAATTTTTACAGTGATGGAAATGAAGTCTTAGAGGGCACCAGGGTATCGTTTAGTACATGGGAAGAGGTAATTTGCTGGAGTGGTTTATTTATTGTCTACTGAGCAGAGCATTGAAGGGAAGACGCACATCCCCTGCTGAGTGTGTGTGGAAAACTGCCTAAGTCATGCGCGGCGCTTGAAAGCTAAAGCTCCTTCACACTCAAAGAAATTGCTTTTGTGGTTTTGTGGTGTGCTGAGTTAAATACAAGAAAGTCCAGAGAAAGAACAGGAAGGCTGCTAAAGTTTGGCCTTCAGGGATGTCTCTGAATGGTTATTTGTCTTTGCCACCTTCTGGAAATTTATGCTTCAGGATTGAGGAATCCCCACTGTTTCTGAGCTGGAAAAGAACAGAGCTTGTCCTAGTCAGCACAGTGTTACTGTAACAAAGTACCTGAGCTGATCCATTTGTAAGGGAAGAAGGATTTGTTTTGGTTCATGGTCTTTGAGCATGGTCATTTGGCCCTGTTGCTTTTGGATCTCTGATGAGGCAGTTTATCTTGGTGAGGAGTATTTGGCAGATGAAGGTGTTTCCCTAATGACATCAGAGATTAATTCTTCATGAGTTAATATGGCAGCCATATTCAAATGAGAGCAATAGATTATCTGAAGTATCTTATCATTCCACATCTAGAGGAAATCATGCATCCCAGTGGTAATTTCAACAGATCTCCACAGTGGAGCAGCCACATTCACCCCTACTGTGTGTTAAAACAATGAAAAGGGAGATGACTTCCTTATAAGAGAGAGAGAGAGAAAAGTTAGAGATTATTACTGATATTTACCCCATCTTTCTTGCGGCGCTCAGTAAACATATTGTGCTAACCACATGCAAAAGCTTACATTTTGTAATGGAAATCAATTTAAACCTTTGGGAAATTTTATATAATTGCATATCTCCTCAATATACTTTATATATCAAAGTTCCTGTCATCCAGCTTCATTTTGGATGATTTCCAAAAGTTTGTAATTTTTATATCTCTTTAAGAGCACATGCGATTTCTTTTTAATGCTTTGGTTTAAATACAGAAACTAATTATCAGTAGCAACTATACTTAGTTTTTACTCACTCAGCTTTTCTGTAAAACAAAAAAAAGCAAAGCATGTTTGATTTCATTTCCTGTCAATGGAGGCATGCATGGAAATGTGTGTTGATATTCTCTTTGGGGTGTGTGATGGGTCTTTGTACCAGAAGTTTCTTTTAAAGTAGCTACCAGCAATCACAACTTCATGAAAGCTCAGTCTTGCCAATACTTGCTTATGACTGAGTGCCATGATTCTGAGGAAACATTCTTCTAGGGGTAATAATGGTAATGAGTCAATTTACCTCCAGCATGTAGTCAATGTTTTTCCTCTTATTTGAGAATAATTAGCATTATATACTGATGCACTTTCAAGGATATCATGGAAAAACCACCAAACAATGAGAGAACTGTTCTTTCCCTAAGGCTCTATCGGTTTTACTGTAAATTTGTCAATACTGTGAGCCTTTTTCATCTATTCATGCCTTTGTACCAGCAGTTCCTCTACTGAAAGGCTTTTTCTACTTGTTCTCAGACTCACTCTCATTTAACAGCTCTTATCAGCTTTCCCTGCACCCCAGGCAGAAATGATTTTTTATTCTATTTATGCAAAATTGCTATTACACATAAAATATTTTTAATGTAAGTAATCATGATAGTCCATGATAGCTATTGTATAACAGTTGGTCTTCCTTAAGAGAAACTTAATAAATATATAGACTTCTTTAGGAATTATTTTGTTTGTGTTTATAAATGCCTTCTTATTTTTGATTGTCAGACATTGTGTGTGAAAGAATAGAAAACACTGAATTAATTAACAGAAATGGTCACGTGTATTGTTCATTGTCTCATTATTGTAGGTGGTTGAGTCAGTAGCTTGTTCTTAGGCTGGGTTTCAATATTATTTTAGTTAAATTCCTCCAATTGTGGACTGTTCTTGCTTTGCACTTAACATGGATCTGTCATGCTAAAAGATGACACCTACTGTTCTAATTCCATCTTTAGTTTTAGGAGCACCTGCAAACTTGTTTTGTTCTTTTCCTTATGCTAGAAGTTGATTGCTGGACTGACGGGAAGGCTCAGTGTGGGTTCAAGTAATTGCCACACAAGCCTGACAGCCTAAGTCAGATCCCTAAAAGCTATAGAGTGGAAGGGGAAGGCCAGCTTCTAAAAGTTTTCCTCTAATTTCTATACAGGTGCCATGGCATGCATGTAGCTGCATCCACACACAGTAGGAGCAGATTCACAGTAGCAAATGCATTCTTTATTTTAAAAATCTAGACATTGATGGCTATTGTTCATTATTATGTCCTAGGCTATATAACTTTTTTTCCTGCTGTATCAGACTACAGACGGAAGCAACCCAAAGGAGTTTATATTGGTTTATAGTTAGAGTTTACCATGATGAGGAAGGAGCAGTGGCCTTAGTTGTGCTGACAACTACAGTGGGAACTTGCTTTGGTCACTTTGTGGCATCAGACAAATGGTAAGACCTTAAGTAGGCTGTGTCTCTCAAAGGTCAGTACCTGATGCCATGTCTACCCCCCTCAAAGATCCAGTTATGTCCCAAAACATCACTGTCAGTTGGAGTCCAAGTATCCAAACACGTAAGCTTATGTGGGACTGTTCATATTCAAACCATAAAAGCTGTCCAAGGCAGTGGGGGTTCCCGGTTCTCCTGGTCCATCTGTAGTCTTAGAAAGATCCTGCAAAACCTCAGCTTTGCAGGTAGGGGTTTTCTTTTGTTTTTATTTCTCTCTCTCTCTTTTAATGAGTTTATTATTTAATATGTATGATGCTTTTGCTTGTATGCCACATCTGTGCACCACATAAGTGCCTGGTACCCACAGAAGCCAGAAGAGGGTATCAGATACCCTGGAGCTGGAGTTACTGACAGTTGTGAGTTGCCATGTGGGTACTAGGAGGAATTGAACCTGAGCCCGATGTAATAGAAGCTAGTGCTCTTAAACATTGAGCTGACTCTATCCCTCAGCAAGGAGGGGTTTTCAATAGTCTCATTCATTTCCTTCTGTTGACATTGCCAGCAAGCCCTGAGCAGGCAAACATCTCCCGCTCCCTTTCAAGCAATGCCATATGTGTTCTTGGTCTCTTTGAAGGGTTTGGGGCTCATGAGTTTCCTTCTCCCTCTGCACAGGACAAAAGGTTTTTGTCTCCACTGTTCTCTCATAATCATTGACACTTTCATTCTGCCATAAGATAAGAACATTTTCTACCTTCCTCTCAGCACCTTATGTCTTCTGCTCTCGGTAACGGAACCTCTGGAAAGCTGGAAGAGCGCAGTGTTGGCCTTCACTTGCCATGCCGCTGTGCCCCTGCCCTGCCTCTTTACCTTTACTTCAATCTTGAGCATAATTATACTGTAAGTGCGTGTCTTCTTCATGCCTGGAGCTCCCAGTTGTTCTAAACTGTCATGCTAGCCTGCACTCAGTGTTTACGAGTTGTAAGATGGGTTGGATGGCTCACTGGTTAAAAGTGTTCACTCCTCTTTGAGAGGACCTCAGTTCCCTGTCCCTGTGTTGGGCAGCCTGTTCCAGGGGATATGATGCTCTCTCCTCTGGCCTATGTTACTATCTTGCACATATGATATTCATCCATAGCTGTAGACATACAAATAATTAGAACATAAAGATAATTTTTAAAAATCAGAAAGTGCATGCCTCTTTCTTTTTCCAGGGCAAAAACATCAAGGGAAGAACTGTTTGTATACTTGTATCTGTGATGGTTTCAGGCTGAAGTGTTCCCACAGTTTTGTGTTTTGAACATTTGGTCTCCAGCTTTCTGGTGCCATTTTTCAGGCTACAGAGCCTTTCAGAGGCAGATCCTGAGTAGGAGAAGAAAGTCACGAAGGCTTGGCCTTTGAAGGTTGTACCTATTTCTTCATGTACTTGAACCATTCTCTTCAGTGTATCTCCATAGTTCCCCCGAGAGTGAGATGATTAGTCAAAATACTTGCCTTATTTTTCATACTCATTAAATAGGGAGTATTTTAAGCTTTAATCAGTAATTAATCTTGACCTTGTGAAGAGGCCTGAACGTAAATCAACATACGGGGTTATTTAAAGGGACATCCCAGCCAATCCTTTGTATTGTTGCCTGAAAGAAAATAAAGGTAAATACTTATGGTGGTTTATGACAAGAATTATATTGAGCTCTCTTTTTTGGTCACTAATAAAGAGAAGAAAATTACTATAAAATGTGCAACATTGAGACAGTCTCTTAAGCCACTTCTCCTGTGTAGATTGGCCATGCTGGAATGGTGTGCAGCTGCTGCAGTCATGATCTAGGCTCCCCAAATTTTCCTCCCTGTATGCCTGGATCTTAGCAGCAGTGGGGGAAGGGATGAGGCTATTTGCAGTACTGAGAAAAATCAATTTTCATCTTCAAAAGATGAAACTACCAAGCAAGATATTGACTTAGAAATAAAGTGTTTCTTAAAGACTTCCCACATCCTATAAATGTCAGACCCGAACCTAAGAGTTTGATGATTTAAAGTTTATTGCTAATTTCAGACAAACATGCATATAGCCCTGCCTCTAGAAAAGAGCTCACTTAATCTACTTACCTCCCAGAGCATCTTGTCATATATGCAACTGCTCTCAGAGCCTTCCAAACCTGCCATATTTTTACAGATAGCTACAACTTGACCCCAGTCTATTTAGTTTTCTTTCTAAGGTTTGTCTTCTTTGTCCCATTGATAAATCAATGTCAAAGCCTCATAGTAAATTGCACAGAAAGCTTAGCATGATTTTTTTTTAATTTTTTAAAATTTATTTATTTTTATATCAATCACAGGTTAGGTACTTTGAATCCCAGGCGTAGCCCCCTCCCTCATTCCCTCCTACCCTCCCACTCCCTCCCTCATCTCCCTCCTCCCTGCCCCCTCCAAGTCCACTAACAGAGGAGGACCTCCTCCCCTTCCATCCAACCCCAGCTCATCCTGTCTCCTCAGCATGATTTTTGAATGGAGCTTTTGCCATGCACAGTGGCTATGGGTGTCTAGAATTTAGTAAGGGGTTGGTTGGTGAAATCATTGGTTCTCTTCTGACTTCAAAGGCACAGTGAAGGTTAAACTAGTATGATAACTTTTATCCCAAAATGTAGAATAGAAGTGAGCCAAGCAGAGACCTTAGAAGACACCAATCCATCCCCAGGTGTTTGGAAATGGGGGCAGCCACCTCTGTCATCCCTGAGAAGAACTGCACGTGGACGGAATGGAAGAGAGGGAGGGGGACCTCACTGTTTCCTGGCTCTTGGGTGTCTTTATCCTGACTAGAAGCATACACCTGGATGCTGCTTTATGGAGGTGAAGGAAAGGCAGAAAATGAAAGAAAACGCTTAGAAAGACTGCAATTAGTTTTTCGTTCGTTTTTGTTAAAGGACTCAGCATTGACTGAAATGTAATCAGACTAAGCTTTTAAGATGGCTGCAGATGTAAAATGTCTTACACACCATTAACCCATAAAGTAGAGCTAGGGAGGGAAACACATTAGCTGTAGAAAATGGAAAGGCCTTCTTTTCTCTACATTTTAGTATATATTATGTGTCAGATTTGCAACTACTCTACATACAGGAGAAAAAAAAAGTTTGCCAGAAACTGTAAAAAATAAACAGGTGTGGTTTCTGCTTCAGAAAGACTTTTTTTTTTTTTTTTTTACAAATGGAGAATAACTGGAAGCAAACACCTATCCTGCTTCCTCCTAGCTTCTCCTCAGGCTTCCCATGAAGCAGTCGTCTCTGATATGGACTACCAAAGGAATAGCAGATAAACTAGAGTCTTGTAATTGCCCAGATCATATAACTGCTTTCTTTGAGCCACTCATTTCATAGCCAATTTAAATTTATTATTTTATTCCTTATAGTATTATAATAACCCAGCAAAAATATTTTGAGTCCTTTCTTTCCTTTCTTTTCCTTTCCTTACTTCCTTTCTTTTTTTCCTTTATTTAGTCTGAATCTCATAGAGTGCTAGCTGGAATCCATTTCAGACAAAGCCGCAGAACCTGGCTGGTTTCCTTGGCCCCTGAACTCCAACCACCCGTTCCTCCTACTTGTGTCTGGGATAGACAGTACTGGCCTTGCATACTGAAATTGAATCTTGTCAGTATTCTGGACAAAGTTGTGTTTCTCTGGGAATATCCTTAATTTACTTCTTGCCTTTTAGGGAAAGTTGGATTCCAACCCTTTATTGCTATATGGCTTCCTGTAGCCATTACATAAGAGCTTTACTATTTTACACTGGACATTCACAAGTTTCCAAACTACCTGCTTGTCTCTATATATCATTTCACTTAGACTTTGTAGTCTTAGCCTAAGCTTATCTGTCTCCAGGCGTCTGTTCACATAGGGACAGAGTAGCATTTCTAGAATTCAGGAGAGAGAGAGTCTGTGTGTCTGTGTATATGCACGAGTGTGTGCTCATGTGCCCAAGTGCTATGCATGTGTATGTGTATACTCACACCCATTTTTGGTTGCTTCAATTAATGAAGGAGTCATCCATGTTTCTATGTCTAAATCATTAGGAACAAACTTGAAAATAATAGGTAGCAATTAAAAACAGCAACACTAATTAATTGATCCCATCCAAATGTTTGACAAGGAACTGACTCAGGATTTGGAAACTGGTAAATAGAAGAACCTAGCATTTGCCTGAGCTTTTCTTTCTGAGCTGCATCAATGGGGAATCAACTAGGAGGGTAGGAGGCTGCTTCTTTGTACAAATAGTCTACTCTGCATATGAAGATTAATGGTGGAGTTGCTCAGCGTCATTTACACCGTGAAGGAGTTAATTCTGAGCATGCATAGCGACCACACTATTATCACGAAACCAGAGATAACCATTCAGTCATCCTGAGTGCCAGATACAAAGAAAATGAAATACACATTCAGGTGGAGGGATGGGATAGTGTTCTGTCTGGGGTGGTGCAGTGTACCTGTGTCTGGCTTAAAAATAAGTACAAAAGAGAGTTCCTTAAAATAGTAATGACAGAAGGCTGTCACAGTCTGCTGGAGTCGTGACAACAAAATATCCCCGCCAGGGCTGACTGGATCCTTGCCAGGTATTTTCTCACAGTGCCATTTCGGTGCCCCTTTCCCTACAAGACACCAGTCCTTGGGGGTTAAGGATACCCCATTGGTATATTATTTAACCTTAATTGTCTTTTTAAAAATTTACCTCCATAAAACACTTTTAGAGGCAGTTAGAACTTGCACATATGAATTTGGGGAAGATGTAAGTCAGTTCCTATCAAGGACCAAATCCTCTTTGATTTTACTACTGTTTACCACAAACTGACCTTGATAAATATTCTGTTAAAAAAGTGTTCTGGTAGAGAAGAATTTTTCTATTACATAGTCATCTATGATCTGTGTCCATGAGCCAGGAATTGATCAGGGTGCAGGAGACTCGGTGTTGAATAAAATATATTCAATTTTGCTTTTCCTGGATCCTGAAGTGAACACAATTATAGAGTAGATTGTGTTTTATGTGGTGATTATGTTGAGGGTGAAAGTAGGCAGAGTTGGGAAACACAAGGAGTTTCATAGTAGAGAAGACACTTAGAGACAGAGTGCCCTGGAAGATCTAGGAACATGGGCAGCTGGACATCCAGCATTCCAACCAGGAACAACAGCAAGGTACAAGGATACCAGGTACCAGGATATGAGGAGCTGTGTTCAAGGACCAGAAAGAAAACCAACCTGACCAGGACAGACTGGGTGAGAGAGAGAGAAGAAGATATCAGGATAAGATCTTCAACTCATGCCAAGGGATTTGGCTTTTCCTCTTAAGGTTTGTGCAACATATGTCCTACAGATCACATACACCCCAATAAAACAGTGGGTGTGACCTAACACAAAATACTCACTTAATACATGTGGGTTTGTGTCTTCTACTTCTTCTCCTCTTCCTCTTCTTCCTCCTCTTTCTTGTCTTTCTCTTCCTTCTTCTCCTTTTTCTTCCTCTTCCCCCTCTGCTTCCTTCTTTCTTTTAATTAAATCATATGTTTCTTAGACCTAGCTTTGTGACTGAGTCAACTGGACCACTGTCATTTATCTCTCTAGTGGCTGCTGATCTGGAAAGAAGGTGCTTTCCCCTGAGGTCTCTCTCTTTTGTTTGCCTCTGGTATCACATTCATTATCCCCACTTAGCTTTTTGTCCATGTCTTTTTTTTTTAATGCATCACATTTTCTTCATTCAGTCATCAAGTGATGGGCATCTTCGTTCTTTTCATAAGACACTCATCTTATTAAGTGCTGTCATAATATCAGATGGTTGGACATGCCTGCAAGAGGATTCTGAGCATGAGATTCTTTGACTCATGGCTGATATCCTTGGAATAGATCAAGAAGGACAGGGTGAGAGTAGAGAGAACAGCAAGGGGTAGTAACCTAAGAACCAGAAAGAGCTTCCTCTAATAAAGCAGGTTGTGGGCGCTTAGATTCTAGACAGGTTTTTAAGGTGGGACCAAGTGGTAGAAATGAAGATACCATGCAGTCTGAACCACTGCATAGAGAGATATAGTTCCAAGGCTTAAGTGTAGAGGCATTCTTTTGAGCATGCTGCATTGACTAGCTTAGCCCTGGAGTACATGAGAGCCATAGGAAGATACCGTCATATAGATGCTACGCAAACCCATGAGACAGGACAGGATTCCAGAGACAAGAAAGAGATGAAATGTAAGACTGAGCCATCAGACAGTCTAGGGAGACAAAGAAAAAACTGACAGAAAAAAGCAGTGACAATGAACATGGCCACCTGCCAAAGGGGAGACAAAGGCAGGGGACCCCACTGACGTGTCAGTGAACCAAGGACTCTGCATTCCTCCTTGGTGCCAGCAATGTGTGGCGGCCTGGTGACTTTGAGTTTTAATGAAGATGGTTGCAGAAACTAATTAGAATGGATTTAGGAGAGAGAGGGAGAGAAGCAACTCTGAATTTGTACTACATTGCCAATCATTTTATAGCAACTATAGTAACGGGGAAGAGGAAGGAATGGGGTTTATCATTTGGGAGTGTCGTTTGGTGAGCTCAGGTTACTATGGGCTGTGCTTTGTGGGTGCTGTCTGTCTAGAAAGGTAACAACAATCATAAGGGATATATATATATATATATACACACACACACACACACATATATATATTTTCTCACACACACATATATGTGTGTGTGTGTGTGTGTGTGTGTGTGTATGTGCCGCCTGGTCTGGCGGACATGGCTCCTCAAGTCTCCCCCTACTCGGTGAAGGACCTCTGTACCACCATTGTAGAGATGCGTAAACTGAGACACAGGAAAGAAGCTTTTGCTGTTTAACACACAGCTCAAAAGCAGCAAAACTAGGCTTAGGATTCAGATATAAGGCTCCAGCTTCAGACTCTGCTGTCTCCCAAAATAGATCTCTGTTTTATGTCACGTTTTTGTGACAAAAATGCCACGGGAAAGTGGAATATCATAAGTGAGTCAGAAGAACGTGGAACAGAGATGATCTCAGAAACTTAAAGTTTACTGTAGCCATTCTCCTGACCCAGAGAAGAGTGCTCCTGAGCAGCTGGGATGGAAAACACAAACCTTTTCTCTCTTGCTTAGCAAAACAATGATGCAAAATCCTCTGTGGGAGTCTCAGGGATTTGATTTCCTCTCTTCTTTTTTCTATTTTCTCTGCTATCCTGAGCTCTGCCTTAGCTGCTTGGTGAATAATACAAAATTAGAATTTATGCTTTCTTTCTCATCTCTTAGTATTGGAAATACTTATTTATTTCTGTCTTTCTTCCTTTCTTCCCTCAGTTCTCCTTCCCTTCCTCCTTCATTTCCTTCTCTCCCTCACTCCCTCTCTCCTTACCTTCCTTCTTTCCTTTATTTTTATTGTAACTCCAACATTAGCAATCAGAAGAATGTAAAGGGCCTTGTTCTCCTTGGTTCATTTTCTGTGAACGCTGTGCCAAAGGGTAGTTTGATAACAAGCTGAATCTGTGACCTTGAACTTAATCGTGTAACTTCAGAGAGAACATCTGGCAGGGAGTTTAATTTTCTTTTTAAGTTCTAAGGTTTTGGAGCTAGAAAACAAGACTTTCAGTGGTGTCAAAACACATACAGCCAAATGCTTTGTGTTCAAAAGAGGTTTTTTTTCAGTGAAAATGAAAAATTATAAAATATTACTATTAAATAGAGAACTGATGAAAAGCAATTATTGGCATTCAATGTGTCTTAAAGAAGATTGGAACCATCAGCCAGTGTCCTTCATTTTGCTGTGTAATTGAGCTTTCTGGCTCATCTGAGCAGTCCTGTGACCCTTGAGTTATTAGTGATTGCAATCATAGCTTTCTAATCAGACATCTTAAAGAGAACAGTCTTGAAAGTCTTCCCTGAATGCAGGGCTTCCCAGCCAGTTGGGCAATCTCTCAGGCATGATTGCTCCGAGTTAGCGTTTCAGACTTGTTAATACTTCTGTAATCAAATTAAATCAAATATGGAAGGTGAAATAGGGGAGTCAGTAGTACCACCCCCTGAAAATGGCAGCGGTTCTTAAATTGCTGTCACTTTATCCGAAACTGGAATGTTTGCAGAAAGCACCCAAAAGAACTCTGTTATGGTGGGAGGTGAGAGTGTGGCTGCTTGCAGAGCTTCCAGGGATGAGACTGGGCCATTGTGTCAAACTCACTATGAGAAATGAATATGATATTATTTCGGATTTATTTCTGGTAGAATAGATCTTGCTTTTCCAGTATCATAACATTTTTTGCGAAGGTATTTGTTTGGGGAATCTTGTTAAGAGAGCTCTGGTGCTGACATAAAAGTAAAATATCTTTCCTTTCCCCTCTGTATGCAATCAGCCTTTCTCCACAGAATCAGTGAAGTCATTTATATGGATATGCACCTGTTGTTGGAAGCAGTGTTTTAAACCAGATATAGAGATGAAATTTAAGGTACAAATGAATTATTCACTTTAAATGAAACCCAGAGCTGGTTCCAATTTGTAATTTAACAGGGTTGTTTTCTTGAAACTCGCTAGCCCTGTTAACTCTTTCATTTATTAAGGAGGGCCTTCGTGTTCCTGGGCGCATTTCTTTAGATGTCAGCTGCTTGATCTTGCTCCTGGCTAGATCTACGAGGCTATTTCTATTCTAATGTTTCTAGGTTTGTTTCCTTTGTAGTCAAAGTGAATCTACTCAAAAAATGAAAATATTTTATGTTTAAAAACTTAAACAGATTCATACTTTTCTTGGATTAAGTTCATTGTGACAAACACACTAATTTATTATAATACCGTAGCGGTTAAAAGGATGTCAGTGATTAAGCCAAGGACTGTGTGTGTGTGTGTGTGTGTGTGTGTGTGTGTGTGCGCGCGCGCGCGCGCGCGTGTGAGCACACGTGCATTTATGGTGTATGCATGTGTGTATGAGTGAGCTTGCATGTGTATAGATGTGTGGTGGTCATAGGCTGGCATTAGCTGTGTTTCCCTGTTGCTCAACCTCTTATCCTTTTGAGAGAGGGTCTCTCAATAAGCCTGGAGCCAGACATTCTGCCTGGACTGACTTGCCAGAAAGATCTTAGAATCTGCCTGACTTCGCTCTTACCTCAGCTCTAGGGTACAGATGTGTATCCTAACACATGTCTATCTTGTGGGTGCTGGAAATCTTGGAACAAATCCCCATGCTGGCACAGCAAATATTTTCCTCTCTGGGGCATCTCCCTAGCAATATTTTACTTGGACTGTGTATGTGTGTAATTTTTAAATCATCAAGATTGGTTTTGTGTTGTTACCCTTCTCTTTTTGCATAGAGACATGATTTTTGTGTGACTCTTGTACAGAGCGTATGTATTCACTGAGGTATGGGGAATGACTGGCCAGAGACTACCATTCTCACTTCCCCTTGGCCTTTCGCACCTCAGTGGTCAGAATGAGTTTTCTGTCATTCCAGTCAGGACTCGAACCCAAGAACAGTCTCAGGGTGGCAAGTCAAAGCGTAATCCAGGTAGAACTCTGGTAACTACTACGATGATCGCATGTTCTCCGCACCTATCCAAGGCTCGCCACAGCTCATGTTCCGTCACCGCTGCCACTTTGAGTCATGTTTTTCTAGAATTTAAAATTATGGAAATTCTTCAGGCAGAAAATAGGCACAAATAGTTATTATGGAAAAGATGTTTAAGAATTGGCTCTCGGGTGAGCTAAGATTTTGCACAGTGTGAACACCTCCCCTGAAGTGTTTTGTTTGTGAGTGTGAATGTGTACCGGAGGGTGGGGGTTGTTCACTTGGACAATGTTAATTGAAAAAATGGAGCCAGTCTCTAGTTCATTGGCATTTGAACTTGTTTGCACTCTGTTTTCACCATCTAAAATGGAAAGAGCCACAAGTCAGGTAAAGGTGGGCATATCGATCATACCCCATGCTAAAGTGGTGCTGATTCCCTTCTGAGACAAACTTAGGGTTAGCCAGTGCTCCGGGAGGCTCAGCAAGAGTTCCTTTTTGTAAGATCTTTGTCATACTCCCATCTTTTAGTGCATTTTTTAACACATCACCACATCACATTGGTTTTTAGCAAAAAGTATTATGAAGATTTCGTTTTTGAAAATTGATTACTGCAAAAGTGAGGCAGTAAGGACTAAGTTTCATATTCCAATAAAAGTGTTTTATTTTCCCTTTACTTTCCAAAAAGAACTTCAAAAGTTCTCAACATGTGGATCATGTCCCCTTTGGGGTCAAATAACCCTTTCACGGGGGTCACATCAGATATCCTGCATATTAGACACTTAGCTTACAATTCATAACAGTAGCAAAAGTACAGTGATAAAGTAGCAATGAAAAAATTTAATGGTTGATGGTCACAGCAAGGGGAGTTACAGGGTCACAGCATTTGGAAGCTTGACAGCCTTACATGATGGCAAGGAGGCAACAGCAGCAATGGATTTTAGCTTCTCTTTGTGAATATAACAACCTTGTGTGTCTCTACGCTGGAGAGTAAAATGTAGAAGACAAACACAACTATCTAAATAACTAAAGCCAGAAATCCCAGTATAGATGATCTGTAACTGGTTTTAAATAGATGAAAAATGAAAGTTAACTAGCGTTATTCTCAAGTAAGGCATGTAGGTAGACATACCTATTCTATGCTTTCTGCAAGGCATTAGCTCTCTTAATTCTATCACGGTGTGGTATTGGCTGCCAAAATGATATATGTGCCTAATATGTTCCTACCAAATCACATGATTTTTTAAAAACAGCACAATTGAAAGAGAGACAATTATATGAAAAAGCATTTATTGATGGAGAGGTAGACTAGAAGAGCTGATTAAGCGTTTCTGAGCTGGAAGCCTATTGCTTACTGAGGGATTCCACTCTTCTTTTTTCCTGGTTTCAATTACTCCCAAGTTGACGAATTGTGATCAATACTCTGTTATTGGTCTGTAATTAGCAGATGATGGCCTGTCTGAATGAATAGTAAATGGTTAGTGCTAATTAATGCTTGTTTTGATTACTTGATATTTAGTTGTCAAAGGCAGCTATTGTAATGGCATAGAATGTGGGAAGTGGGTTTTCTGTTGTTGTTGCAGCTTTTGATTGATATCAAAGATAACTTCTCCCCACTGAGATGTGATAACTTGATTTCTATTAGTGTTCACTGTCCTGTGACTTGAGAAGCTGAGAGCTCAGCCAGGATCCTTGAACATGTCTAATGTCCAGAGAAAGAGACTGGCCATGGAATCTAAGTGGGGGTGTTAAAGTTTCTAAAAACAAAACAAACAAAACAAAAACTCAGTGCTAAATGTGACCTATGAATGCGTCATTGGTTCAATTAAAATTTAGAGAATTAAAGCTTTAAATTAGCCGATTTATAATGTATATTAACATCTGGGAAAAATATTGTTCTTTATTCAATGGAAGTGTCCTTGGGCTTTCAAGATGTGTGATCATCTGCAGGAAAGTCCAGTGGGTCTGCGTTATGATATAAATTAAATGCCATCTACAACAGATCTGGAAACAAAAGATTTATTGTGCAGGGTGGGTAGAGAGACAGATAAAGCAAGTGGGGGAGTATAGGAGAAGAGGAAAAGGAGCATAGTGAGGTGTCCCTAGGACAGAAAACAAAGCAGAGAGAGTTCAAGAGGGAGAGAAGGTGGTGAGTTGGTCCTTTTATGTCTGCTGCACAGCTGAAATGCTCCTGTCACACTCCTAGTGGTGACACATGAAGACATCATAGGTTGTTAGGCAACCTAGAAGCAGGCTGCCTGTACACTAACAGTCAATGTTGTGGACCTGACGTATTTTCTAGAAAGATCAGGCAGCAGGTTCTTTCCTTCAACTGGAAATACCCTGATCTGCTTTCTTCCATTCTCTTGTGTCCTATAGCTGAGTAGAAAGTATATGGACACTGGATTTAGGTAGGACTGGCTTTGTATCCTGACTTCAAAGCCTCCTCCTTTGAGTGCAACCTCACATTATTGATGAGAATGAGGTCTGGTGCCTAGTACATGCTAGATGTGAAACGTTTCCTACAATTAATATACATCTGAGTGCTAAGTAAGTTGAATGCTTCACCTCATTCCTTCAGGCTATGAGCAGATCGTATCAGCACGATATCACCTCTTGAACTTGACCTGAGTATCTGAAATGCCGTCAGTGAGGGGAAAAGTATTGTTTCCATAGTGACAAAATCTACACAGTTTGCATTCATTGGACAGCTGCTGATCAAAGAAACTCGGAGGAGACAGCAGCTGGAAGGGTGGGCACAGCGGAAGAACTGAAGTGCACATGTGAGAAGTGATACTCCATTTCTTAGCACGCGTGTCTTTTTTAAATAATTTATTTAATTTTTATTTTATGTGCATTAGTGCGAAGGTGTCAGATCCCTTGGAATTGGCGTTACAGACAGTTGTGAGCTGCCCTGTGGGTGCTGGGAATTGAACCCAGGTCCTTTGGAAGAGCAGACAGGGCTCTTAACCACTGAGCCTTCTCTCCAGCCCCCAGCACTCATGTCTTAAGAATAATAGCTCACAAGGCTGTTTAGACAGAAAATTGAATTTTTCTTATTTTGACCAAAGTAAGCCCAAGAATACTGTATTTAAAACATAATCTGTAAGACCACGTCTTAGTATTTAAGTCTAAAGTGAGTCCTGACTTCCCAACATCTCATCTCCTTCCTTAATTCATGATATGCTTACTGAATATGCAAATTTTAATCCAGAACCTGGCCTTAAACTCATTGATTTCATATTGCTAATGGATTTAAAGCCAGATCTAGTTAATCACCTTTCTACTTATTAAGTTTAAAATATATGACACATATCTCTGATTTCTACACAAATACTTTAATTTCAATAAATTAAAAAATTAAAGTTTATTTCTCCAAGGGTTAACCTTGGAATAATTATCTATTACAGTCAATACATTCTGTTAGGATGTTATGTGTTGGATATATATTACCATGCTTAGCATACATCATATAAAAGTGGTAGCTTATTCCCCCATCCTTGAGGGGCTGGTCTTCCTAGTCTCCTCTTTCACTGAAATTTTTCACTGTGATTGCAGTGGCAGCACTTAATTAAACTTCATTTTCTCTTTTCACACTCCAGGTATTACTATGCAGCTCCCTTCTAGAAGTAATCTGCACGCTGTTTATCGGAGCTGTGAATTTAATCATCCCAGTCCCAAGCTATAGCAGGGTGACTATGAGAAGATGTATTGACACTTGTCTGGGATACTTTGCTTCATCTTGGGCTATTTTGCTGGAATGCTGAAGGTGATGTTTGCATTACAGCACTTAAAGAAAACAGTTTCTTCTTTTAGGGCAATGACAAATTTAGGTGGCCTGTTTCCGTGAATGTCTGTAGAGCTAATTTTTAAAATAAGAGCAGTTCTACAGAAGAGGCTCAGATGGCCACAAGGTCTAGTTTGGGGTGGAAAAAAAGGTGGCCTAGAGCTAATGTAGAATAGCTGGGATAGAATGAAGTATTCATAAACAGAATTCTCCAGCCCGATCCTTCTCCCATTGTAGGCTGCATATACAGAGTCTATACGGGATCCATATTATCCAGATATTTATATAGAGATATTCATGTTTCATGTAAATGATGGTTAGGGTTGATTGTCAATTTGGCTGGATCTAGAACCACCCAGGAGATAGGACTCTGGTCATGCCTGTGGTAGTTAAGTTAATTGGTATAAGAATGCCTTTCTTTTAGAAATATTTCATTAGACTATTTATTTGGTGGGTTGGGAAAAATCACAGAGAATGTATGGAGGTCAGAAGATAACTTGTGGAAATCAGTTCTCTCCTTCCAAAGTCAGCTGACATGCTTCTGTACCTGCGGAGCCATCCTAACTGACTGGGGAGACACATCTGAGTTGTACGTGGTACCATTCCTATGATAAGAGAGCCTAGACTGTATGAAATGGAGGGAGAGAATTGGGTAACAATATGTATTTGTTTCCCAATTGTAGTTGTGATATGATCAATTACTTCAAACCTCTGCTCCCTTGGATTTCCCCAAATAATGAACTATACCTTGTACAATGAGGTAAAATAATCCCTTTCTCCCTTAAGTTGCTTATGCCAGAGTATTTTATCACAACAACAGGGAAAGAAGTTCAGAAAATAAACAACCAATATATCTGATATTTCTAACCTATAAAAGGTAAAATATGTGAATAGGAATTGTATATATAAAATTTTCAAAAGCCAAGGAGAATAGATTTAATACCATTTGAGACTTTACTGTGAACTTTCCGCATCTTACACATAGGAAGCGATACTGTCTTTATGAACATTTCTCTATTGCAGAGAATGGAATAATGCACACAAGGGCTTGAATTCAAAGTCTAGAATGAAGCACAACAGACTGGCACTAAAGGCATCCTGATGGACCAGAATTGGTAGAAGTTCTAATCTCTAAAGAAAACCAATGGTCTAAATGTTTACACATGAAACATCTTGATTTTCTGTCTGTGGGCCATCATTCAAAGCCTTTTCTTTTGCACACTATTATTAAACACATCACACACTCAACTCCCAGGCTGGCTATGGTCTATGGCTACCTGCCAGGGTAAGCCTCAAGAAAACAACACAATCAGCATGTGGGCTATGAGAAAATACCACAGAGGAAGCTGCAATCTGCACTAGGTTCTTTGGGAGATCACCTGACCATTGAAAAATTCTGGGTATACAGAGTAGTGCCCCTAAGAGAAGATGCTACAGTTCTCTTCATCTGTGATAAGAGTTTCCAGTCCATAGTGCTACCACCTAGATCTTAGATCATACATGTCCCTTCAAAGTCTATGTGGTAAATGCTTAATCCATGTTCTTAGGGATGTTTGGTAAAAGCTAATGGGAGGGCCTGAATTTTAAAATTGGCTGTTAAGTATGCTTAATTATTAAAATGTGAGATATGCTTCTCCAGTTCCATATTCGCCATGGAATGACATTTCTGGTGTTAGATTCTGTTTTTAAAAGAGAGAACATAGTAATTTGAATAGGAATGGCCTCCATAGGCTCCTGTGTTTGAATGCTTCTCCCACAGGGAGTGGCACTGTTAGGAAGTGTATCCTTTTTGGAGGAAGTGTGTCACTGTGGAGGTGGGCTTTTAAAGTCTTGCATATGCTCAAGCTATGCGTAGGGTCACATACAGTCTCCTTCTGCTGCCTTCAGATCACGATGTAGAACGCTCACTCCTTCTCCAGCTCTGTGTATTCATGAACGTAGTCATGCTTCTACCATGATGATAACAGACTAAACCTCTGAAACTGTAAGTCAACCCCAATTAAATGTCTTCCTTTATAGAGCCGCTTTAGTAATAGTGTCTCTTCACAGCAATAAAACCCAAACTAAGACAATGAGTTACTTTTATTGTAAGATTCACTATCTTAGTCAATTTGGAACTGTAACAAGGTATCTAGTGCTGGAGAGTTTATAAATTAAATAGGTTTATTTATCTTTCAGTGTTGGAGGTCCAGAAACAGTAAACTGGACTTCATGACAAACAGCATTGTGTATCAGGAATATATATACTAAAGAGTTGTTAGGGCAGTCAGAACAGCAAGAGCTTAAGGAAGACAGCACCTCCCTGACTTATGACAAAATTCTTTGTTAGGAATAAACTCATCTTACGAGAAATACAATAACAGGTTCCAAAAGAAGGGTCCTCATGACTTATTTCTCTCCATTAAAGTCTACCTTACTTTGTGGGAATGAAACATCAACATGACCTTTTGATGTGCTGCAAATCACATCAGAACCATGGGGCATGTGGAGATTAGATTTTGTAGAGGTCAACAGGGAGACAACTTGTTTTCAAGCCAGGAGATGCCTAGTAGAAACATTTCCTGTTTGCAAGGAATTGACTAACTGCAGTGTTCCCAAAGCTGGTGAGAAATGTTCAATCATTTGACCATCTATCCTCTCCCAAAATATTTTCACTGTTAGGAGTTGTGTTTGTCATATTCCCACAACTATGACAAAATGTCCAAGTTAATCAACTTATAAGGAGAGATTTATTTTTGCTCACAGTTTCAGAAATCTCAGCCTGTGGTTGTTTGGTCTTGTTGCTTTAAGCCAGTGGCTGGTACAATGGGAGATCATGGTGGGAACACATGGTGGAGAGGCTTGCTTACCTCATGCTAGCCTTAGACACAAACACACACACACACTGAGAAAGAGAGAGAAAGATAGTCAGAGATACAGACACACACACACACAGAGACAGAGACATACCAAGGCCCTAGCATCCTCTTCAAGGCATGCCTCCAATGACCTCCAATAACTTCTTCCTATGAGGTTCTACCTGCTAAAGGTGTCCTACCCATCAATATTCCTTACACGTTTGTAACCAACTTTAAACACATAGATCTTTAGGGAACATTTCAAATTATAACTGTTGTAGGGGGTCTTAATAAGTTTAAAAAATCTTTTATTAGACATGTTTTCAATGTTCTTTCGTGTTTTCTATTTGTGCTCAGAGATCTAAGAGTTTTACAGAACATTTCCCTCAACATGAAATATGTTGATGTTATCCATATTAATATATTTTGAACTATCAAATGCTATCAACTTTCAAAATGCATTGGAAGAACATTTGTCAAAAATAACAGTCAGAAATGGATTGTTTTGGGCTTCAGTGACACTCCTGTGTTACTAACAGGAATCTCATGTGCTGTGTCAAGGGTCTTAGTGTCCCAGCAGTATCTGATACTGGTTCTATGGGAAAGGAATTATTAAGAACCTTTACCATGTGAATGATCTGACCAGAAGGTAGTACTTTCTTTTATCTGGGCTTCTTCTGAGAAGAGACATATATGTATCTTGGCTTTCTACCTCTGTATTCTTTTGGAGATTCAGAGCTCATCATTCCAGCATTTCTTTGAGGAGACTAAAAAGTTTTGTATTCAAAATAAGATCCTCCCTGTTCCTTTTGTGTGTGAGTGTGTGTATCTGTTTCTGTAATAAACAAATAAAAGGCTTCACAATTACCATTCTGAAGCCTACATTCAAATTACAGTCTGAAACATTATTGAAACATGCAAAACATAAGAAAAGATTCTAGTTAATGACTATGGCCTTTGTATTTCCTAGACTTTATTTTATAAATGCTATGCTTTTTAATAGGCAACAAGTTTAGTATCAGCATCCTAATGCAAATGTTTAAGGAGGTAGATGTGTTAATTACCTGGTTATGATAATTGCATGTTATACACACATATCAATTTATTTTATAGTATCCCATAAAGAGGCACAATTATTCCAATAAAATATATCTTGGGTAAATATAATAACAAGATTATAACAGCATTATGAAGCAGCTGCAGGTTGGTTTTGTCATCAGTCTGTGAGCTTGTTTATTAGTGCATGTCTGTGTGTGTGCGCAGGTAAGTGTGTTTGTGTATGTATATATGTGTGTATGTTTATATGTACTTTCTTCAACTTGAACACATAACAGCTCTAGATATCTGGATCATTTTAGGAATCATTCTTTTTTAAGTCTTGAACTATGGGTCTATTCAATAACACATCGTGTTACCTATGTGCATTCAAGAAACTATCCCAGGGGTCTTCATGTATTATCTGCCTATTGTGCACTTTCTATGCTATAAAAATTACTAGTAGATGAAAAACATCTTATCAGGTGGGTGGATAAGGCAAAGGCAGAACTTAACCCTGCGGCACAACACTGTACAAACCATCAGAGGAACATCCTGGAAGAGAGGGTGGAAAGAGTGTAAGAGCCAGAAAACCAGGAAGTTTGCTGTGAGGTTGTATGTACTGTACTACAGGGAAGCCACAGCCATGGAATCTCAATAATATGTCTACTTAAGCAAGACCAGAACAATAACGACATCAAATGACATGCAATGTGGATGTGGGAAATCTCATGGAGCCCCACCTCTAGATGAAAAGCTACAGACAATTGCTCATAACTGAAAGAGGGAGAATTAGTTTTCCCTAGGGAGGAGCTCCCTAATCTAACAGCAAGTGGTCATTTCAGCACTGAAATCGCATACATACAAATAACATGAAGTGTATTAGCAGGTTGCAGTTATACATTTTTTTTGTTTACACACACATGCACATGTACTAAATTTGAGAGGGAGTTCAGAACCATGGGAGGAGTGAAGTGATGTAATTATAATTCAATTAAAACATTCTTACCAGGAAAACCTTTCATCTCTTAACTTACATTGATATTTAACTTGCTACATAGTCTGTTTATCTGAGAGAGCTCTCAGATGGGCTATGAAGAAAATTGCTTCTTCCTAGGATGTGGGTGAAGGAAGATGTACCCAGTGAGACCTGACAGGACACTTGCTTCTACAGTGTGACAGAGTGAGAAGTCTCTTCTGGAATACAACAGGAGCTTCCAAGGAACCGTGATAATAAGCCTTGTCTCTGAACACCTCCATGGGGTCCTTTTTAATGACATTTGTGCAACTAATAGTAGTTTCCTGTTTACAAAAGAACTTTTTGAAAGCACAAACCAAATTTGGTGCATTTGACTCAAATGCAGGATGCCGTGTTATTGATGTTCTCACATCAGGGAATGTATATTGAAATAAACCCTAAAATGTAAAATACAAGGTCAGTGTTCTCTAAATTTAATGTAAAACTAAATTTGAAGGGAATTGTGAAGAGTCACACATATCCTATTATTTTTGCAATCTATCAACTTAGAAGTGTAGTCTGAGCACATGCTTCAATTTATTAGAGATAATTGTTCTGGGAATGCTGACACCTAGGCTCGATGAGATCAATAGCCCGTTTATACCTGAATTATGGGTTAGGGTTTAACTTTAATCTTGTCTTCTTAACTCACTCCTTATCTACTCACAACTACGAGTGACTTTTAATAAATGAATTAAATTGAAAACTTATCTTCTAAGTTTCAATCATTTTAAGGCAAGCAAATCCATATGATCATAACTAACTAATACTGACTGCTTTTTATCTCAAATATTTTGATAGGGTTTTATGCATTTTAATTGGATGACAATTGCTTTCCTTTTAAGAACCTCATCTTTCAATTAATTCATAATGAACATTTTAGTGGTAGAGTCCTGACTTAGTAAATATTTGGTGGTTTGTAAGATTAACATCTAATTACTAGAGTAAAACTGCTCCTAAGATGTGGTACTTAGCACAGTCTATGTCTTACATCAGTGGGTTGTGACCCCTATGGGGGTTGAAAGACACTTTCACAGGGCTCACATATCAGATATCTTGCATATTAGACATTTACATTATGATTCATTACAGCAAACTTGTAACTATGAAGTAGCAATGAAAATAATTTTATGGTTGAGAGTCATCATAACCTGAAAAACTATATTAAAGAGTCACAGCATTAAGAAGGTTAGGAACCATTTGTCTTACATTCGTAACTGGTAGGGCTTATTACAAGGTGGAAATTATGGTTAATTTCTTATGTTTATAGGTGGTCTACCTGCATGTGCATCTATGTGTTACATACATGTGACTGGTACCTGTAGAGACCAGACAAGAACATTAAATCCCCTAAAGTTACAGATGATTATGAACCAACATGTGGGTGCTGGTCTTCTGTAAGAGCAGCCAGGAGCCCTAACTCCTAAGGCATCTTTCCAGGCCCCAAGGTAAATGCATTATAAGAGTTTCCAAGTTCTTGTCATTCCTTTTTGCATGGATTCATGTTTTTTAGGTAGACTGCCCAGATTCACAACTAATAGTAAAATAAAACTGGGTCAAATCCCAGGTCTAGTACTTTTTCAGCTGAGTGATGTTAACTTAAAAATGGTTAGATTAACTCAACACTGAATAGTTTCCCAACTTTCATTTCTCTGTAGAACTTAATGCCTACTTAGTAGCTGTGACCCAAAGTGAGCTACTTGGATTCTCTCTTTAGAGCTGTAGACATAACATTTATAAATTGAATAACAACTGTTATTCTTAAATGTGATGAAATAATGTTTGTGATAAATTTAGGATAGTAAATTTATGGTAACTGCTATAGTAAATCAGTATTTAAGAAAAATAAACATATGTATTCCTGGAGTGACTTATTTTTGCAAGGAGAGATTTGATTGTTTTAAATTATAACCCCTGAAATGGACAGATAAAAGTCAAGTGGTTTGTGGCAAAACGGGAGTGTTATTTTTATATATAACTCAAATATTTCTGTGGGAAATTGTATCAAGTGAAGAAATGACCTAGTTTCTTCAGCAGTAACAAAAGACTACAAGGAGAAAAGAGGAAGGGACAGCCACAGAACAAAAGCAGCCAAGACCAAGAAAGCACAGTGTGAACATTTGTGTTCTCCACCCTAAAATGCAAAACCAAAATGGTCCAGCATAGAAATAGAGACATTAGTAGCTATGTTTGATGATCTTAAGTGACTACTGTTAAAACTGTAGGCATGAGAATGACATTCTGGTTGTGATTTGTCAAGAGTGACTCCATTTTGAGATACACACACACACAAGTATTTTAGATATCATATTATATCTGAAATCGTGTTTAAAATAGCTCCAAGAGTAGGGCAGAGTGTGCATGATAGTAGATGCAAGCATTGTTTGGTTATGACTTACAAACATGGAAACAGATCTGGGAAAATGAAAATTATTGTGGTCTTCTTTCTGTCTTTATAAATATTTGAAATATTTCATAATAAAATTTAGAAAGTCTTAGGTGCCAAAGCTATTTTCATCATTGTTACAGTGGATAAGAATGTCTGCTGCTGACAGAGTAAATAATCTCATTGACTCTATATGGCAACTCTATGAAGTAGGTCTGAGTGTTATATTCACAGAGTAGGTTTTGGTCATTCTTTACTGGGTAGTATTCATTGGATGGTGAGTGACTGGAAATCATGTGACCTTTGGAGAGGTCAGGTGGAGAAGCACACTGCTCTCTGTCTTCACAGGGTGCATTCCAGCAATGAGTTTTCTCTAGTTGCCTCCCTCAAATTTTCAAATTTCAAAAAATTGGTAATGGTTCCCTTGATCCCTGTGGTTCCCAAGACCTCATATTTTATTACTCAGGGAGAGAAAATAGAGGGTGATTAGGAAGTAAAATCAACCAGGCTACTTTGCTGTCCTGTGTGTGTTGCAGACAGACACGCATACACACACATACACACATAGACACACATACACACTTAGTGGACCAAGTTAAGGTCTTGTGGTTGTAACTTTCCCATTTGCTTCTATGAACTTCGTCAAATCCTCATTAGTCTGGAAACACTGAAATAGTTGTGGCTAAAGTAGGCAAAGACATGATAGAATATGATAAAGAGCATGTGTTTAGTTGAACAAGACAGAAAGATTTAATAGTCATTTGGAGATTTGTTTTCGCTGTCACTTAGATCTTTTAGAAAGTGTGGCAGAATGTCTTGATGACTTTTGCTGTTCAAAAGTCATTAAAGCTAAGCTTATAAACCAGGGTGTATCCTTAACGTCTCTTCTAACACTAGAGTAAGGACAGGCAGCTACCATTAAGCTTCTGGAGAGAAAGCAGAGATCTTGTGTGGGGCTTCAATGCAGGACAAATTACTGGGGTGTTTTTTTTAACCAAAGTGGACCTGCAGGTTCTCCCAGCATTCCTCAGTCCTTACCTTTACAGGCCATGGTTGGCATAGCATGTCCTCTACCTTATCATTTCCAGCCCAGGGATGGGGGCTTTCCCTTCCCCAGAGGCTCTTCACTATGTAATCCAGACATTGTGGTTCTCTTTCTGTGTTCCCTCTCTCTCTCTCTCTCTCTCTCTCTCTCTCTCTCTCTCTCTCTCTCTCTCTCTCTCTCTCTGTGTGTCTCTCTCTCTCTGCTATCTCTCTCTCCTCTGCACATGCATTTTCTTCCTCTGGCTTTTCTATCCCCCACTGCACATCAACTTCCCTGGCTCTGTTCCTTGGGACTGGTGAATCTACCAAGAGCTGCCTTCAATAAACATGTATTTATACACTCTAACTTGGCTTGAATTAGCTCATTTCACCTTCAGAAGAATGCTTATCATCTAGGAAGCATCCCAGATCCACCAAGAGAAGGCCCTCTGAAATTAGATGTACTACTTCATGGTGGTATTGCCAGATTAGGTATCTGGGTCATAACATATGTACCATCAGGATTTCAATGGTTCAGGTACCGCACCCCTCAGTTTGTCCTTGTGAGTCATGGATAGTAATATTTACAGTTTGTTGACTGTTTCATTCAAAGAAATTTCTTCCTGCTCTAGACACCAGTCTTTTATGAAGACTTTAATTCCTGAAGTGCAGTAAATCTGGGATGGTCAACATGAAGAGAAGGCTACAAATGATACACATGAGCTTCATGACACTGATGATTGGGAAAGGAGTTTTCCAGGCTTTGGTTTATTTCTGGAAGTGCTACAGCAGATAGCACCATGACAAGAGTGAAAACATGCCTGTGGGCTCTGTGAGACTGAAGTTCATAAGACGGTAATCTAGCCCAGAAGTGGTAAAGATACCCCTGAGTCCATGCAAATAGTCTGTGCAAATAGTGCAACTAGAAGAAGGAGGAGCCACATAAGGTTGAGAAGAACAGACTGCTGACTAATTAAATATGACTAATTTAATATTAAATTCAATTCTTTTTTATTTTACCCAATTACATGTGACTTATTCTTCTAAATCCTGGTTGATATCTCCATGGTGGTTATTTTTTTTTCTAGTGTCATTTTTAAAAGCCTGTTTTTATTTATCCAAAGCAACAAATAATAACTTACAATATTAAAACACATACATGTATATAAGTATTCAAATCTGGATATAAGATTTGAAAATGGAATTCATACGTGACAGGCAATGGTTATTACTATGGAAGAATCATTATTCTGAGAGACCAGTTAATCTCCTTGTACTTGTGTGATGAAGGGCAAATTTACACTCACTACACAAGTTTGGATTTAGAATAGTTTTTTACCAGTAAGTAGCCATGTGACCTGTGCCTTAGTTTTCTCACCTGAACACTGGCAATAATAACTGAGACCCCTGTGGTCATGATGTTTGAATGACTTGCATATACACAAACAGACATTGCTTGGGAGGCAACTATTAAGTGGGCAGTTTTCAAAGAATTATTCCTCAGGAGGTTTCTAGATCACTAGAGAGTATTTCCTCAAGGGAAATACTAGAGACAGAGAAAATCCTCCTTAACCTGTTTGCTGAGTTGACAGCCTAGCCATATACTGTTTGGTGCATGAGAACGGGGAAGGAAAAAGATGACAAGATGTGCTGAGGTTCACCTCTACCAGGACATCCAGACCTTGCCACACCCATAAGCAATGACTCTGAAGCAAAAACAGAGCAAACAGCCATTGATCCATCATTGTAAAGTCCACATCTGAGACATCTATCTAGGACAGAACCCGTGAGAGGGCCCAGGTAATCAGTAGTTTGATCTGGCTGTACATTTAAGTCAGTGATTGGCTACTAAGCTACTTTCCATTTATTGATTGCTGTTGATTTAAAAGCCGAGGGTTTTCCATCTATCTAAGCTGTGTTTTAGTTAATAACAGTTAATGATATTTTTATGTTAATTGTCTTGACTGGCTTGCACCTTGAGAAGCATCTCTTTGATGTTCCTGTGAGAACTGCCTACACAACTCAAGTTTTTGAGAGGAAATCATCTTTATCTATAAATAATTTGTATTGGATAAAACTTCTATAAATGTGCAAAAGGATCTTTGAGGAGATGGAGAACCGTAAATAAATGTTCAGAAAACATGCTGTATTAATCAATAAATTTTATTTATTATTTTACACCAATGGGTTTATTCATATAACCACATACAAAGTGCATGTAAACTATAAATGTCAAAGAAATGAGAGACAATTTAAACTCTATTTAAGTGTATGTATAGGCCCTGAGCACGAAAAGTAGCAAATATTTGAAATGATGTCTTAGCACCCATCTTTCCCCAAGATTAATGTGAGGGAACTTATAATCTGAAAAAAATAGTCATAATCTCAAGACATGTCAGTGATCTTTATATTTTACCATTAAACTAGTTAATGTGTGTGCTTGCAGATGCATATATATGCAAACAAGCAATTAAATCATAGTTTTCTTATACAACAAGCCTGTCACTATATAACTGTTTTAGATTTATCATTCAGACTTTTGAAATATATATTCATTTCTCTTTCTTACTCCATTTCTTATTATACACACAGCTCTCACGGGAAAGGACCTGGGTCATTACATGGAAAAAAGCAAACCAAGGCAAAAATGCTTTGGGTTTCCTGGCAACATGATGTTTTATGTAGGTGACATAAAATTGTGTTGTTTATGGAAGATATAGAAAACAGGTCTTACTTAGTGTCAGTTGGAACATTTTGAGTAGGACCTTTTTTTTCATAAGCAAAATGGTTACTTGTTACAAGTCAAAATATAGGCAAAATGCATATATGTAAATTGTGTGGGAATTCTGCTATGAATAACATAGCTTTTTAAAATGTGTTTGTTTGTTAGATGAATAAATATAGAACATAAATTTCATGAAAATAATATAATTTGTTTGTCTCCATATTCTCAACTGAACTTATAACTTATACATTTATCTTGTTTATTTATTCACTATTTAATTACTTATTTTTGTTTCAGTGACATATGTCTACTGACATACGTACTCACTCAGAATAAGAATGTGCAGACCTCTTTCTTCTCTAATATCATCTCTGTGACATTTCTTGTGCTCACATGGCCATAGACCAGGGTTCTCAGGGCTCAATGAGGGGCAGAAGAGCAGGAGGGAGAGGGAGCCAATAGAAAAGCAGTGGTAGAGCCCACTCCCTAGCCTGTTCCATGACCAAGTAATGCTTGCATTATGGACAAACATTGAGATGCAGCCGCCGCTGGCTACGAGGCCATCTCTCTGCCATGATGCACTGCCTCCCTTCCTTCCTAGAGCAAACAGTCTGTCTCACCCCAAGGTCTTTGCACTTACTGTGTCCATTGTCTGAAAAGTTCAGTTGTTTTCATGAGTGTTCTCCCAGAAAACAATACTGTTTCTCTGACCACTAAATACAAAATTACAACTCCTTTCTGACTAATAATATTTCCTGTCTTTCTTCAAATGCTTTATCTCCATGTATCCCTGTTGGACCACTTTAAGTAGTTTAGTTACAGAGTTACGTGTTTTGCCACTTGCTCCCCTCCTAAAATGGGTGGCTCGTTTGTATTTGGTGACTGGGTTCCTGTTGGAGCTTCAGCACATTGAGCAGTTCTGGGAGTACTGTCAGCTTCAACATGTATTTGTTAAGTGAATGAATGTCAGAGACTAAGTCACAACGGAGTTGTAAAAGACCTATTAAGACTCGAAAACACGATGAGTCTAGATGGCCACAGTAAGTACCTGCTGGAAGGCCACACAGCCAGGATGTGTGAGAGAAGCTTCATCTTCCACAAGTCTGTGTGAGACAGCGGGTATTTAGTCTTTGTAAGAAAACTGATCAGAGCACTAACTATATCCATACCTGGCTCCCCACTGGAGGTGAATTTGTTAAATACTTGTTGGTCAGAAGCTAATTCTTCCTGGAACATTTCATTTTTAACTCTTCTCTTCTGCTTCTACTAAGGTTCAAACATTCCCCAGGAGAGATCTGAACTCATAGCAAACATATGCAGATCTAATGGACAGAGAGTATGGGCAATAACATGAAAACCTAGACTATCACAGTTATGAATGATAACTAGTGGTGGGATCTTGTCACTGCATACTAAATGCCAGTTGCTTGGATCTTGTTAGAATGGCAACTTGAAAACCAGCTAGCCCCTTGCTGCTGAGCTTTAACTTTCTGATAAAATGGAATGGTATCCATAAAATGGAATGCAGAGATGGAGCAGCATTCTTCGTCAGTGGTTCTGAGGTGAGACTGAAGATTGCACCCCGACCGTGCCTAGCTCTATAATCGCTCCAGCGATGCCGTCCTGACAAGTGCACAACCTCACTCACACCACTTCTGCCTTTTACTAATGTTTTCATTGACGACACGAGAGATAGCTGCCAAGATTCCCACGAAGCAATCCCCTTTTATTACTAGATTAGTGTTCAATCATTATTAGTATTTTTAACTCTGGAAGTTTAAACCTGATAATAAGAATTTTTATCCCTGATCTATAGACTTAGGAAGTTTTCAACATGCTGATATGACAGAAAAATTTTGAAAGCAGAAAGAAATTTTAACTATCCCATCGTCATTGTGGTAACCTCCAGAATTGATAGAGAGATTATTTCAAGCCTCACAAGTGATAACTATAATATTGAAAAAAATGACAGCTTGTGTGTCTAACTGCAGACTGTGTACCTTTATTGGAAACATGCAAATTAAGGCTGATAGAGATGCATAATAATAGCCTCTCATTATGTCACATTTCCCTGAAATTGTATCATATTAACACATAGTAGCTCTGAGGGGGACACCATGGAGGGTCCTCTGGGGACACACATGTGGGCTCTGGCCTCGTGGTTTCATTAGGGCAGGATGAGCACAAGCAAGCTGTGCCAGCCAAAGGCAAGTTCAACGTTCTGCACTCAGGCATTTCCCCAAAGAAGGATGTTAAGAGGCGCTTGAAAGCACATTGGAGTCTGTTTGGAATCTAGAGTTCTGCTTTTGGAATTACTCACTGTGTGAAGGAGCTTGCAGACAATTGGAAGCAATTTACGGGTTCCTGCATTTATTTTTGCCTCACTTCCTTGTAGCAATGAGCTGTCAGATGACAATAGAATCAGTCTGTGATGCATGTTTGTTTCATTTGATCTTACAAGGAATCTGACTCCTTTACCTTTGAAAGAGAAACACTCAGTGCACTTGCTTACACACCGCTGTTGTCGCTGTTGATTCTGACAATCAGAAAACCAGCACTGCGCTCTTCAGCCATGGCACCGTTCAAACATGCAGGCAGGAAGGTCAGCAGTCGCAGAGGGAAGCCTTGGCCGGAAGAGAGGGTGCATCAAACCTGCCATAGCACTAGACTATCACAGGGATGGGAACACACATATACCCTGACTTGTGACTAGAGCTGGTTTTGCTCTCATTAGTACAATATGCTTAGTAGTCAAGATTACGGTTAGCAGATACAAAAACAATGTTTAAAAAGAAAGTGCTTATGGCAGCCTTATTCACTAGTAGCTAATGTGTATGTATGTGTGTATATGTGTGTGTGTGAGAAAGAGCTGTGGGTATGCATCAATGATATCTTTACAAGTATGTATTATATGTGTATATGTTTATCTGTATACACATATATATCTATATGCACATGAGTATTATATAATTAGCAAGCGGTAAAATACACAAAACTGCTTCACCAAAGTAGAACAACTTTCCTGCTACCACTGTGGAATTTGCCGTGCCATTCAGCTCTAGCCTCCCCATTTTCTATTCTGCGGGGTGCCTGATGGGCCTAACTGCCATTTGAGCACTGACTTTCTCACTCCTGGTGTGCATCCCCCAAGATTCTAGAATTTGGAAATAAACCTTTAGCAACAGTTTATGTTTGAGCAACCCTAACTGGTTTCAGTCTGTGTGTGAAATGTGGCTTTTTGTCAGGGATGGCAGGAAACACAATACTTCCATGCTTATAATTAAGCTGTAAAATGGGGCTGATGTAAAGAAAGATAGAGATTTTACTGATGTCTAAAACATTGCAAAACTTCTCTTGAGAATGTTCTCTGCTTCAACATGGTTCCCTACAGCAGATAATAGAGATTTGTTTGGAGTCCATTTCTCAACTCTGTTTTGGAAACGTGTGTGTTTAGTGTTCTTAATGGAAAAAAAATGTTATCTTTGGCCAGATTTTATAAATAATCAAAAAAAAATAACACAGAGCTAAGTCTTGTAAGTAAGGTCTGCACTCAAGAGATTATTATCAGATTGGAATAAAACTAAAGCTCTTTTTTATGAATTAATGCATTTATTAGAGTTTCTTAAAGAGTTATGGGTAAGGAGTTACTTATAAGAGCTCAATGACTCAAAGGCAGCTGCATTACTGAAAAATAGTCCACAGAGCAGGCGACTGGTCACTACAGCTGGAACCCTGGAGCCTGTACTTACAGGCAGCTCCACAGGTTGGAGAGTCTCCTGTCTTCAGCATCCCTGACTGCCTACACAACCTTGGGGAGGAAGGAACCTTGTGTTGCTGGTAAATTTCAGGGATTTCCTGAGACTTCTGAGATGTTTACTTCCTGAGTCTTTTTTAAATATATATTTTTATTTTATACTTTAAGAATTTAATATACATATATAATACATTTTTATCAACTTCTATTTTCTATCCCCTCCAACTCCTGTCAAATCCCCCATCTTTCCTCCTCACGCTCATGCACATAACAAGGTATTTTTAGCCAAAGAATTGCTGTGATTTACATAGAGTTCTTTAATGTTGACTCTTTTAAATATTTAGTTATTTTTATTTTATGTCTGTGAGAGGTCAGATCGTGGAGTTACAGACAGCTGCGGGCTGCCATGTGAGTGCTGGGATTTGAACCCAGGTCCTCTGGAAGAGCAGTCAGTGCTCTTAATCGCTGAGCCATCTCTCCAGCCCTCCCAAAGAATTGCTGTAAGACAGATGAGCCCACTGGGTTTTACTGGCTTTTGCTGATGTTTTTGTGTCACAAAGAATGCTTTCACTGTTTAAGAATGGTTTTCAGCATTTTGGGAGGTAAAGCAGATAGGGGCCATGCATGACAGCATGTAAAAGATACCATACTTTGCTGCCTCAATAAAGCCAGATATTATAAACAAACTTGGGGTATTAGGTTATAATTCATATGTATATATGAATTATATATATATATATATACTTTCTGTCACTTCAGTATGTTGGCATTTTCTAGTAAAGCTACTGGCCATTTTAGATTTTTATTATTTTAAATTATGTGTAGGTGTGGTGCACATGCGTACATATATGTATGTGTGTGTGGTTATATGCATGTGAGTGCAAGTGTCCTCGGAGGCAAAAATCTGTTAGATCCCTGAGGCTGGAGTTTCAGATAGTTGTGAGCCACCTGTCAGGGATCTGGGAGCCAAAATCCAGTCCTCCTGAAATGCGATAAGTACTCTTAAGTGCTGAGCCCTCCAATCCTGCCACTAACCAATTTTTATTTAGATTATATTAAAGGAAATACTTAAGCATGTTTAAAAGTAGGCTTAACCTATTCTTTGGAGGGTGAAGAAATGATCCACTTCAGTGGTTTTCACATCAGCCATGCACAGCATAATCTTTCCAGAACATTCTCTCATGAAGTTCATTTGAATTTAATAGTTTAGAAAGCTGTGATTCGAGTCTTAATTTCTTTATGTGTGGAAAGATCAGGTTGTATTGAGTGGGCATTAATGCCCTCCTCAAAAGTATCATTTTGAAATTCTTTCCTTGAATAAAATCATTAGCCAGCATTTGACTCTTAACTAAAGGGTATAAATCTTTGGAATGCTCAACATTTTTAATATGTGGTTCTCGGAGACTGACCAGATAGACAATAACTCTCCGTAGTAAACACAGTAAACACAAGAGCGTTCTGAAAAGATTTGTTGGTAGCCAAACTGTGGTCGTCGGCTTACTTTCATTTTCAGCTTATTTTAGAATGGAAATATGGTAAAAATTCACCTCTCAAAATTCTATATTAATTTTTCTTTGCTTCAAATGATCACCCATTTTTGTTCTGATACCAAGCAGTCCTCACTGCAGCTGGTACCATATGACAGTCAACCGGCTCAACTTGGGAGCACCACTCCTCGCTGAGACATGTGGCCATGTGATTGCCACCATGTGATTACTCTTCTCCTTCACGGGTTATTCAAGAAGAAAATTAGCTTCATTTCTTCACAGAGATGCTTTGCATAAACATGCAGTCATCATTTATCTACAAATCATATGAAGCTAAATGGAATCAATTACAGTTATATGTGAGTATTCAGGGAGTTACTGTAAGGATGTCCTTGCTGGGAATGGCTGAGAGGAGTTGATAACATCAGATCAGGGACCACCATTCATTTGCAGCTGGGATTCCTTGATGTGAGGATGCACTGTGTGTTTTTGTGGGTGTAAATGTGCACAGATGTCCTCATTCTCTGTGAGTGCTTCAGATGCCATTTTGAATCTGGTTGGAACCCTTCCCCCACTATTTGGTTAAGAGACAGAATTATGTCACATATAAGCCAGCACCGATGCAATCCAAAGCTCATTTCTACATTTGGCTAAGCTCTGGTACTTCAGACTTCTGCTGGTGTTCCTCTCACAGAAAGGGATTCTGCTCAAGTGTTCCCAGTATCTGTGGCCTTGTCTTTAGAAAAGTGGCATTTGAATTCACTTAGAGAAATTGCATCCACTTGAGAGAAACAAATCTTTTGAGCTGGAAATGTGTTAGTCCTCAGAAGTCTGGAGGGATTTTATTGCCTTACCTGTGAATTTCATCTCTATATTTACTTAGCATTTTTGGTCAGCTAGTATAGATGCACAATATCGCCCTTGCCCGCTGCAACAGCTGTCCTGCCAGGGAGAGGAGGTTCCTTTCATTAATTATCATTAGCCTCAAAAAACACCCAAACAAGGCAGTGTAGAGTACCGGTGAGGTTTGCATTCCACTGAGTGAAATTCTAGGTAAGTGACTGGTTTAGGCAGCATCTGGCTCTATACTTTGTTGTTTGGTTCGGGACAAATCATATGCACCGCTGCACAGCAGAGGGCTGGATCCTGTACACTTTGAGCAGCCTTCCAGGGTGACAGAATGGGGTAATGCGGTCATAATTTATAGTCACTTATATGAAGATGTTATATCAATTACCTAAGGAAAAATACCCCGCTGGATTTATGTCCTTTAGTTATTAAAAAGTGGCAGCCATCTTAAATTAGTTATAGAGAATAAAGAATTTAGAGGCAGAAATTAATCACCGTCAGATCCTACGCACAGGCTCTTGACTTGCGGTGCATGGCAAAACATTTGTTTGGAAAAGGAAAATTGCTATTATAGTCACCTTAATAGAAACAGACAATCAAACAAATCTTAATTTAAAAGGTTTCATGTGATCATAAATCATAATGGCATTGAGATTTAGGGTACAGAAAGCAACGTTATAAAGAAAGGAGGGGTGCCAGGGTAAGGCAACAACCAAGGCTGGTGCCCTTCTGTCCACCCACCCTGCTAGCCACTTTGCAGATATTGTTACGTTTCAGCCCCAAATCAGGCTGTTCATTTCACAGGGAAGCACCACACACTCTGAATCTGTTTCTCTTTGTGGTCTCTTCCAATCCATCCTCCGTGCAGCAGAAGGATGGGCTAAGAATATAAACGGAGGCAGGACATTTCTCTCAATCAGAACCCATTAGTGCTGTACAGTTGTATTGGGATGGTATCCAGCTCCTCTCTTCAGTGTCCTGGGCATCTCTGTGCTAGCCTTTGTTTAGGTTTTTTCTTCTTCATGGGGTACAAAGGCCAAAATGAAGTTCCACCTGCATTTGGTTCAACCCATTCTTTCTAGCACCTTTAGTTTTAGCTGAGCTGAGTCCCAGAGCAAAAAGCAAAAGCAAAAGCAAAACAATAATGAGATGGTGTGAAGAGAGAAATGAGCTAAGAGCTAAGCCAGTGGATTGAAAGCTCTGATTGTGTTATGAGATGCACATTGCATAATTATATTAGCAGACTGTTGTGTTCTGTTTACATATGGAGATATTTATGAACACCTTGACTGATATTTTGTGGTTAGCACCAATGTTTGCATGCCTGTGAGTGATCGATGCTCCATTATGGAGTGTTACTTGATAGTTGTGACACCCTCTTGGAAAGAGAAATGCATTATCAACATACGCTAAAATTTCCTCATTACTGTATTGCTTTGCCATCTGTCTGCCTAGCTTTCTCAGCCTTCTTTAAATTGGCTTCAGACTGGCCAGTGTCACTGAGCGTCCAACCCTTACAGATGGGGCCTGGTTTCAGGGCCAACTAAGCTGCAGCTGTGCCCAGTGCAGGCCTGGTCACATAGTTTTTGGCCAGGGACTCCTGTTTGGTTTTGACAATGGTCTGACTGCATTAACATATCAAAGGAAGGTGCTCTTATTGGTGAGGTGACAGATTGATGATAAGTAAGTGATAGCTAGATGATAGATAGGTAGGAGAGTTGATATAGATAGATAATTTTTTTAACCAAAAGTACAAACAGCCAACTCTCATCAAAATCTACTTTTCCTCTCAGTCAGTTTTCAAGTTGGGAGTGATGGGAGAATTGTGTAGAGTCAATGAAGGGAAGTCAGCATTTGGCAGTGTAGTTTCCAAATGGATTCATGAGTGTATTCTACATGGATTATTTCCAAGGACTTGGTACCATCTTTCTTTAGCATCAAAGCACAAATTGAGCTTAGAAAGAAAACAAATTCAAATGCAATTTATTTTTTTTCAACATTGCATTATGCAGAACACGTGGGTTTTTGAAGTATCATTCTTCCTGAATGGAGTATAACTTCATGAAAATTCCATTTCTGTGCTCTTCCCTATGAATAAATTGTGTAAATTATAGCTCAAAATTGTAGGAAAATCAACAGGGCTATATCTAACCTTTCTGCATGGCTCAATTACAAATGATACATTTGCTTTTCAGCTGAACACACAGAATTAGAAAAGGGAACCTATTTGTAGCTACATAGACTAAAAGATCATTTTTCATATCATAAGCCTGAAAATAATGGCCAGGATGTAGCTAGTTTTCTTTGTAAACAATGAAACTATTGATAAAAATGGTACCCTACTTAAATAATAGGTCTCCTATTTCTATCTACCTAGTCATAAGAGGCAGAAAAGTTGTATGTTTAAATTCCTTTTGGCAATAGCCTTTTATGAGACATATTATGTTCACTAAAACTACCATACCAGTTCAAAAGCTAATTGGACTTAATTGCTCATTTTTATTGTATTAAAAATGACATGCTATTTAGTAATGTAATAACAATTTTAAAACATAGCATTAAAGAAATTAATAACATATATTAGCCAACTTGAGTCAGTATCAATATAAACTACCTAGCTGTCATGTTAAGTACTGGACAAGTCTCTTCCCAAGGTTCGTTTTAAGGCATCCCATGGAATTGCCAGTAGGCTACATAGTATTTGTCTTTATAAGACTGAACCCCTGTGGTTGAATCTAAATGGTTGTTTCTCATCCACACAAGGTCCCAGAAATGTAGGTAAATAGAGGCAAGCATCTCAACATTTAGAATATTCTGTGACTACTGAGCTTTGCCAAAAATGTCTATCCAATTTAGTTGAACATCTGCTCTTATGTATATGCTTTATATAGACTTTAATTGACCTCTACTTCATCAGTATTTGTTAGGAAAATGTAGAAATATGTTTAACTTTGTTTAGAAGACGGAGTTAATAGTTTGTCAAATAATTACTTTGAGTTTAAAATAAATATTTTTCTGTCTTCATGATAAATTAATGACTCATTTTAAACTCCTTCAACATTTTATTCTATTCATAAATAATTTCTTAACAATAACTAAATAAAATCCTTTGGATCTTTTGTACATTTGAAAGAAAGAAGAAGACATTTTAAAATAACTTTTTTTGAAATTTTCTAGTTATCTTGGTCCTTCATATCTCATTTCCACAAACTACAGATGCCACCCAACTTACTGTGAAGATATGACCTTCGTCATATGACTGACCCGTAAACATATTGACTATTGAATCAATTTTACAAGAGGTATTTGATCATCCTCATCTCCCAAACACAGGAGCTTGTCTAGCCTACAATAAATGTTCTCAGAATGCTAACTTTTGCGTGAGCAATAATGTATTGAGTGGCTCACATACCTTATTTAGTTTTAAACAACAACAACAACAACTCTGACAAAGCAGTTCACTGTTGAGTGTTAACTGTACCCTTTGGTAATCATGTGGCCAGTGGAGAAGTGTGTCTATCTTCTAGTGTGCCTAGCATCTAGAAGGCTACAGTGAATTGTACCACAAAACACCATCTGGAAAAGGATCGACATTTAAGGTAAGATTCCCACAGAATGCCAGTCACTTTTGAACCAACAGAGTTGAAAGAAATGTAAGTTAATCCTTCATGAGAACAACTTGCATATGTCCTACAAACCACATAGTATTGAATGTTGACTTTTGTTGGGTTAGTACAACACTGTGAACTTGTTAGAAGCAGTGGGAAATAACTTGTCATTTATGTTGTTTCATTGAGAAATTCCTAAATGACAGTTTGTTTTAGCCCATTGATTTACATAAGTGTAAATCAAGGAAATCTTAGTGTAGAAAACAAGGTATAGTCTTTGGCCAGATAAATAGTTCTTGTTACATTTTACAATAGTATATAAAAACCTTTCTAGGAACTGCCTATTGTTAATTATAATGTAATTATTTTGTAATAAATGTGTTTTCTCTAAAGACTTATCATTACAAATGTGTTACATGCTGTAAGTTTGTATCACATTAAACACAGTTTAAATGTGTTCTTTTGTGGGATGTTTAGTAATCAGACAACAACCTTTTATAGTTTTAGACTGGGCTAGGACTGCATATAAACTTTGCACGAGATAAACAGTACTCTATCTCCAGGTTACACCCAAGTTCTCATATTTCTAGATATCTTAATGGGAAATTCCATCTACAGCATAAAGTTAACATTCTGGAATATACTATATTTGTTCATTTCACTTGCTAGCCTTGATGTTTGGTCCTTGAAGACCTTTTATCTGTGCTTTAATGGTAGTAGTCAGGTGTTCACCTTCTAAAAACTCAGAATCTGTGATAACTTACACCACTGAATTCCCTTTAATTCACTCATTTTGGTTTATATGTTTGAGTGTTTTGCTTGCCTTCATGCCTGTGCATCATGTTTGCCTTTTACCTATGTGGAGTACAAGAGAACATCAGATTCCATAGTACTGGGTCACAGATAGTTGTGACTTACTATGTGGGTGCTGCTAACGCCAAGCCATCTCTTCAGCCTGTTAATTTGCTCTTTTTAAGATCAAGTAAACAATGGGTAATCCAATTCTTTTGTAATTTTATGCTGCAATGCTTTCCTTAATATGTATTTAAAGTCAGTGCTAAAGAACAGAAGAGTACACTAAAAAAAATCCACAAATGTATAACTCTTACAGGAGAGAACACTGACGAGTTAGATAGGCTTCCCAGCTTAACATGTGAATGCGCGCACTTCAGGGAGGTGAAGTTTCGTGCACAGGACAGGAGCGGTACCAGCGGCGGAAATCAGGCCTCTTCTCTGGCCCACTACTCTCCACAGAGAAGTCAAATTCTTAAGAGCTTTGGCAAAATACTGACATTTTAGAGACAATTATGAATAGGATTAAAAGTAAACTACTTCCTAAGTATAGAGAATATGCCCACTAGCTGAGAACTCTGTAAATTAATCCAACAAATACAAATAACAAATAACAGTATTTGTTGGTAAGATTTAGTAACTTTTGCATTATATCACCATTAATCAATGTGGCTACCTGTTTTTGTTTATTTTGCAAATGTGGAACAGAACAAAAAAGAGAAAATACATGTATTACCTTTATTTGTTGTGCATATGGTTTTTAAATAAAGCTAATTTTAAAATATTTTATTAGAATATAATTTACTGTAATGACTGAAACATCTAAATCTCTTTAGATTTTCATTTGTAATCAGTGGCTTACCTGTCTCCCTTTAGATCTGACTTGGGTGCTTCAATTTGTGTGTAAGAGATTTTTATTTACCGATAAAATCCTTCTAGGTAAAGACGTAATTCTAGGATCAAGTGAAAACTAAGACAAAACTTGGCTGTATTGACTGGTAGGTGTCCATCGTTCTATCACAGTGCATGCATTATCTGTGCTCTCCACTAAGACTTCATGCCAGTGCAATAAAGCAAAGGCATACACATGGCGAACTAGGAATCATAGATGGGCCTTAACCTTCATCAGAGCACAGGTATCTTACTTTAAAGATTATTACAATTCTTGTAAAAAATAAATATGAAGTTATGTTGTCTCTTCTAGACTACTTCATCATTCTACAGTTTGGATATGGATAATTATTTTCACCAAATGTTTCTTATTGAAATAATTTCTGGAACTGGCAATAACATTTAATGCTCAGTATAGTGTTTTGATATTCCCTCATGCCCCAATGCATTTGGACTTATTACCAAATCATTACTACAAAGCTAGAAGTTTCAATAATTTATGGAAGTCGTTATGCCAGGATGAGTTGCTACTCGGCCAGAAACACTTCACACATGTGCCATATTCTTCCATCTTCTCATTTGAGCTTCTCTTCTGCCAGTTTTCCTCATATATAAAAATACAGCATTATTTTGAGCAAAATTTCAAAGGACTTCATTTTATCATATCACATAATTCTTTGAACTTGTTTTAAATAACTCTAATACTGTAACCATGTCCAGTCATTTATATGCTGTGTGCCTCTGATGCCCACATTGGCCTTTTGCCTTCCCTGTGAGTGCATAGTAGTTTAGTATCACCATTCCAATGTCTAGAGTCTGGCACAGACTTTGCATAGAATCGCAGCATTCTGGTTTACAGTACCACTTTGGAGAATATAAACAATGCACAGCAATATTCCTTGCCTGATGTTGTCTATTCTGCACTAAATCTAAAATTTTTTTTCACCTAAATGCTTCACTAAATTTTATATAAAGAAGCCATTTTGAAGAAGTCATCTTTAAAATCTCACTGATTTTACCATAAAGCTGTGACATTGTACCATGAAACATGTCTTGTTCTTCTTCATTCATAGTCTACACTCTCCTATGTTGATTCTGCATCATAAGTAAAAACACAACCTTAAGATTACCAAATGAAGAGTTACACCTCATATATAAGCCGCATTTTTGCTTTAAAAATTACTCCTAATTCATCACAATTCCTCAACTGATAAAGGCAGTTTTAGAAATAAGACACAGTATGAGGCTTCTACATCAGATGACACTGTTCCCACACATGAAATTTTACCTGCCTAAAACCCAGTGCAAGGGCCCGAAGTGATCCAAAGTGGTACAAATTCAAAGGAGACAACGTGAGAAAGAGGAGACCATGGTGGACATCTATTAACACATTGCTGAAGCAAGAAAAGAGGCAAGTGGCAGAATTCACTTCTCTGGAACCTGCAGAGGTTAGGAAAACCAAGAAAGGACTCAGTCTACTCCATAGACCATACTTGAGGACACCAGAAACTAAGACCCTTGGAGGCTCAGGTGAGACAGGGGCTGGTAGGAGGTGGATGGAAAGGCTGGTCCATTTCTCTCCCCAGTCCACAGCCCTTGGAGGATGCTGAAGAAATTCAGGTATGAAGGCTACAGTGAGCCTTAGGCACAGATAAAGCCAGCATTTATTAACATGAAATATCAAAAATCATCTAACATTTTAGGAAAGCCTCAAATTCAGAAAGATGCAGACATCTGGAATTTTATAGAAATCCAAGGAGAATTTTAAGGGAAAGAATAAAAAATCCAAAGGAAAAAGGTGTCTAATACTGAAAGGTAGTTGAGAAATATGGCCATAGCAACAGTAATTTCTGAAAAGTAAAGCCCAAGAGTGAGCTTGACAATCAAAAACATGCTAGGACAGTGGAATAAAATCCTTGGAACTTAAACTAGCAAACACAGCATTCTAAAGGACAGAAATAGAAAATGAAGCTATAGAATCAACCTAAAATGTAATTTTTTTACACTTACATTCTAAGAAATCCTGAGAAGAAACGATAAAACAAATATAATTGTCTTCAGCTCCCAAAGCTTCAAAATAAATAAAAGAACCAAATACCCAAATAAATGAGCATAAGAATGATTTTGAACTTTATAAAAAAATTAATAAAATATCTAGATAAAATGTGTTTTTCAGGTAAAAAAATTTTAATGTAATGTATTTATTTTTATATTAATCACAGGTTAGGTACTTTGTATCCCAGTTGTAGCCCCCTCCCTCATTCCCTCCCACTCTCTACATCCCTCCCTCCCTCATCTCCTCTCTTCACCCCTCAAAGTCCACTGATGGGGGAGGACCTCCTCCCCTTCCATCTGACCCTAGCTTATCTTGTCTCTTTATGACTGGCTGCAATGTCCTCTTCTGGGATCTAGTTAGGCTGCTCCTCCCGGGTGTGTGTGGGGGAGGGTCGAAGAGCCAGCCATTGAGTTCATGACAGAAATAGTCCCTGTTCCCCTTACTAGGGTACCCAGTTGGATACTAAGCTACCATGGGCCACATCTGAGCAGGGGTTCTAGGTTATATCCATACATGGTCCTTGGTTGGAGAAACAGTCTCGTAAAATAGATCTGTGCTCTGATCTATTTGGCCTTTATGGAGCTCTTATTCACGCCAAGTCTTACTAATTCCCCCTATTTTCATATTATTTCCTGCCCTCTGCCGAAGGCTTGGTTGTGAGTCTTAATATCTGCTTTGATACATTGCTATATAGAGTCTTTCAGAGGCCCTCTTTGGTGTTTTCTCCT